>JAXCGZ010023990.1:5000-19193 GCA_037179515.1 Halocaridina rubra | reverse complement strand
TGCAGACTAAAATGAATATGGAAATTAATCTATTAATTATACTTGGCATGAGCTAGCGTGGTATAATTGCTATGTATTTTTTTTCTTTCAACTTTTCGTACTTTCCTCATTAACAGCTCTCTCTCTCTCTCTCTCTCTCTCTCTCTCTCTCTCTCTCTCTCTCTCTCTCTCTCTCTCTCTCTCTCTCTCTCTCTCTCTCTCTCTCTCTCTCTCTCTCTCTCTCTCTCTCTCTCTCTCTCTCTCTCTCTCTCTCTCTCTCTCTCTCTCTCTCTCTCTCTCTCTCTCTTTCTCTCTCTCTCTCTCTCTTTCATATCTGTGTCTATGTGTCTTTCTCTCGCTATTCATCTGTGATTTTTTTTTATAATCTAACTTGATCTGTCTATTTATATATGTATCTATCTATCCACCAATCTATCTATCTATCTATCTATCTATCTATCTATTTATATCTACCTAAATGCTTAGCTACCTACCTACCTACCTACCTACCTACCTACCTACCTACCTACCTACCTACCTACCTACCTACCTACCTACATACATACCTACTTACCTACCTACCTACCTACATACCTACTTACCTACCTACCTATCTATCTATCTATTTGCCTGTATGTCTGTTTTGTCTATCTGCCTACCAATGTATCTTTTTCTTGTTTACCGACAATATATATCTATATACTTGTTTTTCTACCAGTATATATATCTACTTACCTGTCTATTTACCAGTGCATCTATTTGTTCCAATTTCGTCCCTTTTTCCTTATTAGATCACTCCTTACAATATTTCTTCCTTTTATCAAACTAACAATTCATTCCAGTTGCCCCCTCCATACGCCTCTCCCCCCCTTCTGTAACCAACAGCCATCCAATATAAGGCTTATTTTGGCTCTTGCTAACTCGGTTAGGTCTTACTTTCTATGTGAGGGGAGTGAGGGAAGCTATAACTTGTTTGGGGGAGGGTGAATGCCAACTTATATATGAAAAGGGAAAAAGTGTCATTTTATAGAAAGGAAAAGAGTGCTAACTTTTTTTTTTAAACGAAGGGGAGAGAGCTTACTTTTATATGAGAAGGGGAAACTGACAGTTTTTTTTTAACGAAGGGGAGAAAGCTTACTTTTATATGAGAAGGGGAAACTGCCAGCTCTTTTAAACGAAGGGGAGAAAGCCTACTTTTATATGAGAAGGGGAAACTGCCAGCTCTTTTTAAACGAAGGGGAGAAAGCTTACTTTTATATGAGAAGGGGAAACTGCCAGCTTTTTTAAACGAAGGGGAGAAAGCCTACTTTTTTATATGAGAAGGGGAAACTGCCAGCTTCTTTAAACGAAGGGGAGAAAGCCTACTTTTATATGAGAAGGGGAATCTGCCAGCTTTTTTTAAACGAAGGGGAGAAAGCCTACTTTTATATGAGATGGGAAAACTACCACTATATTTGGGAAGGAGAAAGCTCCAGATTTTATAAAAGCAGTGGGAATGCCAACTTTTATAAGGATGCAGAAGAGTAAGAAATTTTAACAAAATATAGGATGGGAAGACTGAATAGACTGGAGGGGGAGGATATCTTCCTGGACAGAGTGGAATGGAGAAGAAGATGCTCCGCACTGACAGGCTAAAAAGCCTACCTGTGGGAGGAAAAATAGAGAGAAAGAAAAACAGAAGAGTACCAAGTTCTAAATGGGAAGAGGGAGTGTCCAACTTCTGTAATGGAAATTGGAATGCCAAGATTAAATAATGGGGAGAATGGCAACTTCTATACATGTAGTGGAGCGCGCTCACATTTACAAGAGAAGGGGAGAGGGTCAACATTAAAAGTGCCAACTTCCATAGGAGTGGGGAAAATACCAACTTCTGTAAGGGTAAGGGAAAATGCCCACTTCTATATAGGAATAGGTGGAAGTACCTCACATCTTTATGGAGAGGGAGGAGTGTCAAACTTGGTAATGGTCTCGGGAAGTGCTAACTTCTGCATAGGAATAGAGGAAAGTGCTAACTTCTGCATAGGAAGAGAGGAAAGTGCTAACTTCTGCATAGGAATAGAGGAAGGTGCTAACTTCTGTATAGGAATAGAGGAATGTACTAACTTCTGCATAGGAAGAGAGGAAAGTGCTAACTTCTGCATAGGAATAGAGGAAAGTGCTAACTTCTGCATAGGAATAGAGGAAAGTGCTAACTTCTGCATAGGAGTAGGGGGAAGTGCTAACTTATGCATAGGAGTAGGGGGAAGTGCTAGCTTCTGCATAGGAATAGAGGAAAGTGCTAACTTCTGCATAGGAATAGAGGAAAGTGCTAACTTCTGCATAGGAATAGAGGAAAGTGCTAACTTCTGCATAGGAATAGAGGAAAGTGCTAACTTCTATATAGAGTTAGGGGGAAGTGCCCATGCCTATAGGGGAGAGGAAGAGTGCCACTTTCTATTTGGGAGTAAGAGGAAGCATAGGAAGAAGTGCCAAATTTATATATAAGGGTGTGGAAAGGTGCCTAACTTGTCTATGGGAAGAAAGGAGAATTGAAAGGGAACAGTGCCTAACTTCAGCAAATTGGGAAGGAAGGAGAGTGCCTAGCTTCTATACACATATTATAGTCACTGGAAAGAGTTAGTTCCAAACTTGTATTATATAAAGATAAATGGTTCTTCAACTTCTGTATAGACAGGAGAGGGGAGTGTCCAACTTCTGTATGGTGGGAAAGAGATTGGTGTTCAACTTCTTATATAGAGAAGGGGGAGTGGCAATATACTATAAGAGACCGGGAGAGGCAGGGGTACCCTCCTTCCATATAGAGGGTGGGCGGTTATATCCAGGCCGACCTCCTAAATTGGATTTTATTGTGTCTTTCTGCTCTATACTAATATTACCTGCGGTTGGTCTTAGGCTGACGGCTGTGTTTGAGGGCTGTACACGTTCTAGTGTGTATTTGTACGTCTTGTACACAATTATTTCTCGCATTTTTTTTATCATTCACAATAATATTATCATATTTACTTGTTTGTACACCCAACTGTATACATGAATAATCTTTGTAATGTACTCGTGTAATGTAAAAGAACTGTACATAAAAAGTGTACATTGTTACATTTTAGTTAGAATGTAATATGGCTATATTATTATTTGCTCTAACAGGAAATTGCTTTTGAGATTGCGAAGTATATAGGTATCAGTCTAACACAAATGTACATTAAGTTGCAAGTTTTAATTATGTAAGTGATGTTATATACTTTCTAATGTCTGATGGCTATTCTATTATAGTTTTTTTTTCATTCGCATTTTATAGTTACATCGGGTTGTAGCGCTAGATATCTTATTATAGTCATATATATATATATATATATATATATATATATATATATATATATATATATATATATATGATATATATATATATATATATATATATATATATATATATATATATATATATATATATATATATATATATATATATAGTAAGGAAGCCCATCAGTGAAACAAAACTTAAAAAACAATGCTATATTTCGGCTCCTAACTGGATCCCTTCTCAAGCACAACTGAGTTGTGCTTGAGAAGGGATCCAGTTAGGATCCGAAATATAGCATTGTTTTTTAAGTTTTGTTTCACTGATGGGCTTCCCTACTATTTAGTGCTGTATGCTAACAGTTTGTACTACAAAGGATAGAAGAGGCAGAGGAGGTGGATCAGTGGTGGAAAAGGAACAGTGAAGTGATCAGGAGTACGGCAGAGGAAGTCCTCGGAAAGTCATCTGGAAAGAAGCCGAGAAACGGAAAAGAGTCTTGGTGGTGGTCCTCAAATTGCAAAGAGAAGATAGAAAAGAAGAAAGAGATGAAGAAAGCTTACGACAAGGAAAGAACAGAGGAGCGTAAAGCTATGTTGAAAGATGCAAATAAGGAGGCGAAGAGGGCTGTAGCACAGGCGCGTGCAGCAGCACTGCAGGATATGTATGAGAACCTTGAAACAAAGGAGGGACAGAAGAGAATCTATAAGTTAGCAAAAGAAAGGAACAGATCGACAAAGGACCTAACATCAATAAAGCAAATCAAGGATAAGAACGGAAGAGTGCTTACTGACCCCGACATGATTAAAATGCGGAGGAGGGACTACTACGAAGAACTTCTAAATCAGGAAAATCCAAGAATACGAAGAGGTGAAGGAGTGGGAATGGAGGGAGAGGTAGACCCTGTGAGTGAGGCGGAAGTCAGAGAAGCGTTGAAGAAGATGAAAAATGGAAAGTCAGTAGGGCCAGACCAGATTCCTGCAGAGGTATGGAAGAGTTTGGGCGAAGAAGGGATACGGGTGCTGACAAAGTTCCTGAACATGGTGATGAAGGAAGAGACTATCCCGAACGAGTGGAGAGATAGTATAATGGTACCGATTTTCAAAGAAAAGGGAGACATCCAGAGTTGCAACAACTATAGAGGAATTAAGCTAACATCTCACACTATGAAACTGCTGAAAAGAGTGTTGGATAAAAGGCTGAGGGAGGAGACAGCAGTTTGTAGTGAGCAGTTTGGTTTTATGAAAGGTCGAGGAACAATGGATGCAGTATTCGCAATGAGGCAGACAATGGAAAAATATAGAGATAAGCAAAGAGGGCTGTACATGGCGTTTATTGACCTGGAAAAAGCTCGAGAAGCGAGGTGTGGAGGAGTATGAGGTCGAAGGGAGTGAAGGAGAAGTATGTCAAGATAGTTCAGGACATATACAGGGAAGCCACAATAAGAGTAAGAAGTACAGTTGGCACTACAGAGCCTTTTCAGGTGAAAGTTGGACTCCATCAGGGATCAGCTCTTAGCCCCTATCTATTTAACCTTCTCATGGATGTGATGGTGGAGGAAGTGACAAAGGAGGCACCATGGAGCATGCTCTTTGCAGACGATATTGTTTTGGTCTCCGAGAGCCGTGAAGAATTGCAAGAGAGGTTGGAGCTATGGAGGGGTTTGCTGGAGGATTACGGACTGAAGGTGAGCAGACAGAAAACGGAGTACCTGGAGTGCAATGTGACACAAGGAGGCGACCTGTTCATGCAAGACCACAAGCTCCCAAAGGCGTAACGAAGGATGGAGACCTAGAGAGAGAGATTGATCATAGGATCCAGGTAGCGTGGAACAGCTGGAAGAGAACATCAGGGGTGCTATGTGACAAGAAAATCAGTGCTAGAGTGAAAGGAAAAGTGTACAAGTCAGTTGTGAGACTAGCGTTGCTGTACGGAGCGAAGACGTGGCCGGTGAAAAAGGTCCAAGAAAGGAAGATAGATGTCGCAGAAATGAGAATGCTGAGGTGGATGTGTGGGGTGACGAGGGAGGACAGGATACGAAATGACCGGATCAGAGGTACAGTGAAGGTGGTGGAGGCGTCGGCGAAAGCGCAGGAGAGGAGATTACAGTGGTTCGGTCATGTGAAGAGGAGAGAAGAAAACTACGTGGGTGTGAGAGCGATGGAGATGGACGTGGAGGGCAGACGTAGACGAGGAAGACCTAAACTACGGTGGAAGGACCGACTGAAGGAGGATCTCAGAGAGAGACAGCTGGGGGAGGAGCAAGTGATGGACCGGAACCAGTGGAGACGACTAGTGAAGAGATGCGACCCCATATGAAAATAGGAACGCAAATAGAGGAAGAAGAAGAAGAATATATATATATATATATATATATATATATATATATATATATATATATATATATATATATATATATATATATATATATAACATAAAGTCGCAAGACACTTTGCTTCAGATATCGGTATTGATGAGAGTCTAGTACTCTTCCCAGAAATAATTTTCAGCATTGCGGCGGCTGCGGCTGCTGTTGGTGCTGCTGCGGCTGCGTTGCTGTTATTATTAATATTATTATTATTATTATTATTATTATTATTATTATTATTATTATTATTATTATTATTATTATTATGTGGTAATAATGTCCTTCAGCGGCCATTTTAGTTTATTGTAAGTTTACTTTTAAGTATTTAGTCATTTGGTCATCTGTCTTCTAGCTTAATGCTTTCTTTGTCATTGCTAGATGAAGAACAGTGACTCACACTGTTGTTATTTTCCACGTTCATTTCGTCTCTTCTCTTATATTTTCGTTAATAGTAACATCAATTGTGATATACTTTGAGTCTAAACCATTTGAAAATACACGAAGTAATTGGGATTATTTATAGCCTGACTTGATTTGTATTTGAGGTTTAAGGCATACAGAAGGAAAGCCTTGGGCGTGTGTAGTCATTACACACACACACACACACACATACACACACACACACACACACACACACACACACACACACACACACACACACACACACACACACACACACACACACACACACACACACACACACACACACACACACACACCAGATGTGCTTGTGGGAGGTATTTCTGTAATGCATACACAAACATTCAGCACCGTCAACCGGAGAAAAATAAGTAACCTTTATTTTCCATTACAATACAATGGGTATTCGTCAGCCGGAGCAAGCCCCAACCCCCACTGTGGTGCCCAACCACAGCAGTTCCTGCCAGGAAACAGCTTAAACTCTTGGTCTTGGACGGGAACCGATCTTTCGACCTCGTGAATGCGAGGCCAGCACGTTACCACTGTACTAGCCAGCAGGACACTCCACACAATTGGTCAACTGGAGATAACGCATCTCATGATTAAGCAACTGGAGATAGAGCACCTTAAGGCAAGTTAGGTTAGGTTTATTTAAGTCGGGTTAGGTTCAGTTAAGTTAGGTTAGGTTAGTTTAGGTTAGGTTTTCACCAGTTGGCCAATCATGAGGAGTGCCCTCTCGAGTTGGCAGCACTGAGTGCGTCCTCTACAGGTTTTCCCACACATACAAGCAGAATTCTTGGAGGATCTTCACATGTAAAAACACACACCTACGCACGCGTGCACGCACGCACACTCACACACAAAATTGTTGGGGTCCTTTTGCACCCTCGCACATAGACGCATACGTTTTAAGGGGATCTTCTCTCTCACACACACACGCGCGCACGCACTCGCACACAGGTTTTGTGGAGGAAGGTAATTAACTTTTTATATCACACATTCATCTGTAACTTCATTCAACTTTGCCAATAAGTGAATAAATCTGTATTTCCTTGCCTAATGAGATTTAATAACATTTTTAATTCGTAAAAAGGTTACTTTTGTGTGTGTGTGTGTGTGTGTGTGTGTGTGTGTGTGTGTGTGTGTGTGTGTGTGTGTGTGTGTGTGTGTGTGTGTATGCGTCTGTTTGTCTGTGTCTGCTAGTGTGCGTATGTACATGAGTATATCCAGAATGTAGCGCGTCAGTTTTTGCCGGGAAAGGGTGAAAACGTTGTGTATGTATGTGTATGTGTTTGTGTCCCGTGTTTTTCAGTTATGTAACTTGTTCCCCCATTTTTAATGAGAGGATGAAAAGCCGTGTATATGTGTGCACGTACATCTGTCTGTGTGTGTGTGTTTGTCTGTCTATATATGTATGTATGTATGTATGTATGTATGTATGTATGTATGTATGTATGTATGTATGTATGTATGTATGTATGTATGTATGTATGTGTTTATGTATGCATGTATGTATGTATGTATTCATGTATGTATTTATGTATGCATGTTTGTGTATGTATGTATGTATGTATGTATGTATGTATGTATATATGTATATGTGTGTATGTATGTATGTATGTAACTTGCATCATCTATTTTATGGGAAAGGAGTGATAGAAAACCTCATTTTCGCATTTAGGCATCAACAATGAACAAATAAGCACATTAACATATACAAAAACATTAAGCATATTATGCCCCTTGCCGGGATTCGAACCTATGACACATAATTATTGTGCCACGGTGCTATCAACTACACTACTGAAGGTCTCTGAAGCCACGAGTGAGGTTGGAAAGAAGCTGTAAAATGAACAAAAAAGTATTCAGAAGTATGTGGTCATTCCCTAGCTTAGCAGTTAGTTGAGAGATTAGCTTCTTCTTTTAAGACCATCAGTGGTGTACTTGGTAGCGCTTTGGCTCAGTAATTATGTGTGTTAGGTTCGAATCCCGGCCAGGGGCAAAATATATTTCATATTGTCGCATATTTTACTGTCTTTATTTTTCCTCATTGTAGATGCCTATATAGCATGGGATTTTGATTAAATGCGAAAACGAAGCCACGAATGAAGTTGGGAAGAAGCTGTAAAATGAACAACAAGTATTCAGAAGAATGCTTTTATTCCCTAGCTTAACACTTGGTTGAGAGCTTAGCTGTTTCTTTTAAGACCTTCAGTGGTTAGTTGATAGAGCATTGGCGCAGTAATTGTGTCTTAGGTTCAAATCCCAGCCTGGAGCAAAATATTTTTCATATATATATATATATATATATATATATATATATATATATATATATATATATATATATATATATATATTAACATCCATTATATAACGTGTCTTCTTTTTCTTTGAGGAGATAATTTAAAGCCGTGTGTGTGTGTATGTATGTATGTGTGGGTGTGTGCGTGCGAGCGCGCGCTTAGGTTTGAGTGTGTGTTTTAATTATCTAACTTTAGTCATCTCTTCAGGTAGACTCATCTTTTGGTAACTTTTCCCGATTATTTTTGAATCTCTGTCAGGAAAAGAAAGTTCACCAATTTAGACCTCGTTACGTAATTGATGTAGCAAAGGAAACTTGCGTGAAGCACGGAAAGGCGAACACCGCATTTGTCACTAAAAATAATTTTCACCTTTATGGTACATCATCTTAATTGTCAAATTTAGATGCCAAGCTCTGCAGTCCTCTGATACGTTTATGACCTCGAGACCACCACCTTTCTCCCATTTGGCAGAAGATTCACATTTGTAGAAAAAAAAGGAGTCAGCTGTGTAAACGTACTTACATACATGACATGCCCACACGTCCTTGTGTGTGTGTGTTTTTTTTTTCTGGTTGGTACTGGTTAAGAGACAAATAAAGTGGTTTTAATGGGAGGGAGGAAGAGAATATATAGGATGGGGAGTGTATGGGCCAAAAGGGGGGTTTATTTGGTATGGGTGTTTGGCATGTACATCTCTCAACGTGTAAGTAGTAGTGAACTTGCTTTTGGTGCAATATGATCTACGAAGTGCAACTCAGAATATTCGAGACATTTGTCTGAATTGCAGTGTGACCCGTAGAGGCTCTGCTGAGCACATAATAGTAATTTTACCTGTGGGACAGAGTGATGAATACTGAGGTTTAGCTGATTTTTTTTTTTTTTTTACCTGTGGTACAGAATGATGAATATTGAGGTTTAGTTGAAAAAAAAAAGAATTGATACCCAGTACAAAATGTATTTTTTCTTTTCGTACAGTGTAATCTCTTGAGGTTTATTAAAAAAATCTTTAAGAGACTATCGCGCCCCGTCACGGTCTGAGGTTAGCAAGGGCATGCACTCAGGGTAAAACGATTACAACCGCCAAAACAAGTCCTTCGCAAGAAGGCAACCGTCCTAGCCCTTGGTAGAAAAGGGAGTCCGTGACGTAAAACCGGAATAAAGAGTGATGCATATTGAGGTTTAGCTGAAAAAAAAAAGAATTGATACTCAGTAGAAAATGTATTTTTCTTTTTTGTACAGTGTACTCCCTTGAGGTTTAATAAAACAAATTTTTGAAAGATTAGCTGAAAAAATTCGATATCCCTTAAGGGGGGTACAGACGATCATTATTACTGTCAGTAAAAATACTGACACTATTCTATTTGTGTGCACTACTACGTCCATATGATGGACACACCTACAGTAATAATGACAGTACAGGGAAATACTGTCAGTAATATTGATCGTCTGTGTAGCCCTTTAGCAAAACTATATTCCTTTTGGCAGTGTCATCCCTTGAAGTTAATCTGAATTTGAATTGCTTTGAGACTCCGTGATAATGGTTATCGTGTTTGTGATACAGTGAGATCCACTGAGGTTTAACTGAAAAGATTCTGTAGGCAGTAGTTAAGTAGTTAAAGTAACATTGCTTGTGGTACAGTATCATCCCAAAAAAGATTCGATAGCCAGTAGTTAAGTAGTTAAAATAATATTGTTTTTGGTACAGTGGTACAGTGTCATCCCAAAAAAGATTCGATTCCAAGTAGTTAAGTAGTTAAAATAATATTGCTTGTGGTACAGTGTCATCCCAAAAAAGATTCGATTCCCAGTAGTTAAGTAGTTAAAATAATATTGATTTTGGTACAGTGTTATCCCAAAAAAAGATTCGATAGCCAGTAATTAAGTAGTTAAAGTAACATTGCTTGTGATACAGTGTCATCCCAAAAAAGATTCGATACCCTTTAGTTAAGTAATTAAAGTAACATTGCTTGTGGTACAGTGTCATCCCAAAAAAAGATTCGATAGCCAGTAGTTAAGTAGTTGAAGTAACATTGCTTGTGGTACAGTGTCATCCCGTAAACTTGATCAGAATGTCTCGGAGATATTTCACTGATAATTATCTTACCTGTGGTGTAATGTGATTCATTGAGGGATGGGTGAAAAGAGTTGACACCCCGTGATGTTCGAAATTCAGTTGAAAATATTCAATACCCTGCAGTATAAGTAATCTTGTTTGTGCTACAATATGATTCCTTGTGTTTCATCTGAAAAGATTCGATGCTTCGTAATTAGAGTAATCTTAAGTGTGTCGTAGTGATAGTAATTTAGCATCTGGCATAGTGTAATTCTCTTTGAAGTTCGGCTGAAAATGTCCGATGATATTTAGTAAGATTTGTAAGGATGTTATTTTCGTCTCATTTTAATAGTAGTCACCGTGGCTCAAACGGTAGCGTCCGCGACTCTGAGGCGTCAGGTCGAGGGTTCGCGCCACGTTACGGTCTGAGGTTAGCAAGGCATGCACTCAGGGTAACGATTACATCTGCCAAAACAAGTCCTTCGCAAGAAGGCAACCGCCCTAGCCCTTGGTTGCAAAGGGAGTCCGTGACGTAAAACCGGAACATAATTTACTCTTGTTGATGGCACTGTGCCTCTTAAGTACACTGAATGCTGGTGATTCTCAACTGAATATTGGAAATCAGTGTTATTGTTTTAGACCAAAGAAATCACGTGGATTTTGGAATTCATATTTATATATATTTTTTTTGAGTGGAATGCGAAATATCTGAAAGAACTGGAAAATCCAAAATTTTAATAATATAACCATAGAAAAAAGTTTGTATTTCGAAAGCAATATTTAAATTTAGCTTATGTGCGAGATAAAGAAAATCAATAATTTTAAAGAAGAAAGATAATGGTAATTAACTAATGGAAAAAAATTTGCCTTTTGAAAAAGCACATTTTTAGAAATAATTTTCATTCTTTGGTTTAATTTGTGAGACAGATTGAAATTGAAAACTTGATTGTATTTTCCATGAGATTAAAAATTCTGAAAAAATGATATGTGAATTCATTGATGTCTTAATAATCATAATTTCTTAGATGATGAATAAAGGAGATGAATAATGGAAAAAAACAATGAATAAAAATGAGTTTTCATTAATAATGGGAACAGAAAGGGAGATAGAAAAAGAAAGAAAGAAATATCTGTCTCTTTCTCAATATCTTTCCATTTTCTCCAGTTCTCCATGAAAATAGCAATTTGGAAAAAAAAACATTTGTCAACAAAATTTTAATAAGAAAAAAAGAAAGAAAATGATATAAAATATTTTTTTTTATTTTCTCTTGCTAGTTTCGTCAATTTTCCTTAAAAAAGATAAATTATTTTTAAATTGCTAAGTTCGTAAATTAAAAAAAACTATTAATAAGTAGAAAAAAAAGAAAAAAGAAGAAATATTAACTCGCCTTTTTTTCTTCTTCATATTTTATATTCTCCAATAATAAAAAAAATAAGAAAAATGGAAGTCGTAACAGCAATTTTTTTTGCATATAAATTTTCACTGTGAAAATATATGATTATGATGTCTTCTGGAGTGAGAAAAACTTTGTTGGATTTTTTGCTTTTATAAAGTATAAAAATTATATTGTCATTATTTCTTGGATGTGTGTCAGATGACGCATATTATCGCTGCCCGAGATGGAGAGACCGTTGCAGCGAGTTAAGAAAAAAATATGACCATTAAAAGAGTGAGTTTATTTTTCTATTTTGGTATTTATGAGGTTAAGGTTGCAAGTCTGAGGTGGATTAAACTTTTAATTATTGTCTGTGTTTATGAGGAGATTATTTTTTTTTTGAGACTTATCTGAGGTTAGCAAGGGCATGCACTCAGGGTAACGATTACATATGCCAAAACAAGTCCTTCGTAAGAAGGCAACCGTCCTAGCCCTTGGTAGAAAAGGAAGTCCGTGACGTAAAACCGGAACAAAACCTAAGGTTTTGTATGTGTTCAATAAAATTATTATATTTCATGAATTATGCTCTGGTTTTTGTATGGAGTGAGGAGCTTGGAAATCCCCCCTTTGTGTTTTTCTCCACTGAGGAGTCAAGGCATATATGGAGGTCTGGTAGGAGAACTCCAATTAAACCTTCGTAATTAGATATCTGAATGCGCGTTGTAGCGGAAAGAGATAGAGTTAAAGAAAGGAGTTGGGTGGCTTGTGTTACGAAAAGAGGGATGAATGTGTTTATATTGAGTGAAACAAAAGGGTGTTTGCTTTGACTCCGCCACCTCTCATATAAGGAGGATTGCGCCTCATGTATATAGAATGATGTTTTTGTCTTGGTAACTTTTGGAGAGTTGTGTTAACTTTGCGTAACTATTTAATGGCAGTATTATATATGGAGACATGAATTATTTATGTTATAATAGAGAGGCTGCATGGTGTCTTCAGAACTGTATTTATGTTTTCACACACACACACACACACACACACACACACACACACACACACACACACACACACACACACACACACACACACACACACACACACACACACACACACACACACACACACACACACATATATACCGTATTCCCTCCGCTCTTCCCCCACTCTTCCCCTCTCCCCTCACTGTGCCTGTTACCTTCGCCCTCACTCTTCTCTTCTCCCCTCACTGTATCTGCTGCCTTCTCACTCACTCTTCCCTCTTCTCCTCTCTATATCCTTTTCCCTCCTCACTCTTCACTTCCCCTTACTTTACTTCTTCTCCACTTCCACCTCCCATTTCGCCCTCCTCCTTCCCCTCGTTTCCCCCTTTCCTCAATTTACCGCCTCTCTACCCTCTCACTCTTCCCTCTCTATCTCCCCTCACCTCCCCTTTTTCCCCTTTTCTTCTTTTCCACCTCCCATTTCGCCCTCCTCCTTCCCCTCGTGTCCCCCTTTCCTCAGTTTACCGCCTCTCTACCCACTCACTCTTCCCTTTCTATCTCCCCTCATCTCCCCCGTTTTCCCCTTTTCCTCTTTTCCACTCCCATTTCACCCCCTTCCCCTCGTGTCCCCCTTTCCTCAATTTACCGCCTCTCTACCCACTCACTCTTCCCTTTCTATCTCCCCTCACCTCCCCCGTTTTCCCCTTTTTCTTCTTTTCCACCTCCCATTTCGCCCTCCTCCTTCCCCTCGTGTCCCCCTTTCCTCCTCAGTTTACCGCCTCTCTACCCTCTCACTCTCCCCCTTCTATCTCCCCTCACCTCCCCCTTTTCTCCTTTTTCTTCTTTTCCAACTCTCGTTTTTCCTCCCTGAGTGTCAAGGTGTAATGGTGCTGACTTGGCTGAAGTCTTTTCGCCTTTGGCTCTCTCTTTAAGTATTCAATGGCATTGCTTGCTCTAATCGCCCACACGGGATTCCCCTCAATCAACCCCTCTTTTTATTTTGTTATTAGGTCATGTGGGATATGTTTTGGATGTGATGTAGTTTATGTGCATGTGTTCGTCAATGTATTGTTTTTATTACGGCTGTACGTTGATTTGAGGTGTATATATATATATATATATATATATATATATATATATATATATATATATATATATATATATATATATATATATATATATATATATACATACATACCTAAAAAAAAGAATGTTGAATATCCTTAATAACATCACGATTTCGTTGTTAATATATGTGTGAGTATACATAAACTCTACATGCAACTGTAATAGGCTCATATAAGAACGACAGAAAAATTGCTTGCATGTGCAATTTTTTATATGCTGTAGAAGCTCGCTTGGTATTGTGGCATAAACATTAAACCTGCGACGCGGGTTCGATTTCCCTGATGTGTAAGTGATTTT
>JAXCGZ010023989.1:0-19218 GCA_037179515.1 Halocaridina rubra | reverse complement strand
TTCTTCATCATCGTCTCCTCTTGATTGTCCTATTGCTCTCGATACCATAGAATTTTATCTGCTGAATTCTATTAACAATTAAGGAACACCGATAGCCTCTGACTTATCTCGGAGGGATCACGTATTGCTAAGGCCGCTTTCACACCAAAGTTGCGCGTCGCACGTGGCATGCCATGTGGCACGCCAGTTGAAAACGAACATCCGGAAATATATGAAACCTTTCACACAGAAGTGGCGTGGCACATGGAATGTGTTACTCCACTTCTGCGCGAAAGGTTTCGTATATTTCCGGATGTTTGTTTTCAACTAGTGTGCCACGTGGCATGCCACGTGCTACGTGCCACTTTGATATGAAAGGGGCCTAAGTGCTAAAGTTGTCACTGAGAAATTACGAATTCTGTTTCTTTATCGATTTTACTTCTCTTCTTACTTACTAAAAATATATAAAAGTCTCATCCGTCCCTGCTTAGAATACTGCTTTTACATCTGGGGTGCTTCTTACACTAATCTTCTTGATAGGATTGAATCTAAGGCCATAAGACTTATCAGCGATATTGCTCACACTTCTAATTTCTTTCTTTTTGCCGGAAAGTATCGGTTCTTTCAATATTGCCCTGATGAGTTGGCAAGTTGCAGCCCTTCCTCACTGGCGAGGCCGTTTAACATACGCCAATCGCCCTCGTCGCTCAGGTACTTGTGTGGAGATATGTAGCTTGCAGTGAATGCTTCTTTCCTTCCACTTCTAGACTCTGGAATTCTCTTCCTGTTTCTATCTGTTTTAACTCTAATAACCTGTTATCTTTTGAAAAACAGATATATCGGCATCTCAGGGCTATTCATACTATATTTCTAGGTTTTCAGTACTCTGACTATTTTTTCTGCATGTTTTTGTCATTATTTATCATTGTCTTAATTCTGTCTTCTCCTTAAGCTGCTATTTTTTCTTCTTATTAGATATTTTCTTGCTGCTCGGCCTGATGAGGGCAACCCTTTATACCCATTCTGGTGTCACACTCAGAAAAAAGTGTATATATATATATATATATATATATATATATATATATATATATATATATATATATATATATATATATATACAAATATTATATTATGAACACACACACACACACACACATATATATATATATATAGAATGTTTTTCAGTGGAGTGGCATAACACTAAATCCTGCAGTATGTCCACAGTTGTAGTAACAGGACAGAGGTGGATTCAATATAACCTATTCGCCCTCTTCTCTCCATTACCAGTTGTGTTGTGAGAAAAACTAAGTGCATTGCTACGACGAGCTGAGAATACAAGAGTGAATTTGTGGAGTTCGTTTTGGAACAATATCTTGGCCATCGATGGAAGCTAAAAGTTGAGCTTTGCAGCTCTCATGTTAAAAAATTTAACTGAATTCTAAATGAAATTTAACTCTGTTTAAATTTCGAATCGAGTCGCATAATAAAACCAGTTATAGCACTAAATATTCCTTTTCAGTTCATTGACCTACTTACGTGCATGCAATTTTTAGTCTAGTCACGTGCATTCTTCCCTCCAAAAATGTCATTGACTTTTGAGTCAATGACTCATGTGTATTCTAAAGTCACTCATTTTTCCTGTTTCTTGAGTCAATAATTCTGACGCATTGTAAGACTCAACAGAACTCTTGGATCAGTGAATTGCATGTATTTTGAATTCCTTTAAGTGACCCCTTTCACGAGTCCCAAGACTAGACGTGACTCGTGACAGTGACTGATATATTTTAAGTATAATTTTGGCGTGAGTTACAATGACTCTCTGATTCTTTTTTTGACTCTACAGAGGCCTACACTAAAAACATTTCATCATCACTGCTTACCCCCAAAAGACATAAATTTCCTTAACTGCAATTACTGTTTGAGCTTCCTAGAATTGCCTTTAGACAACTGGTGTAATGAAAGAGATTTACTCTCTCTCTCTCTCTCTCTCTCTCTCTCTCTCTCTCTCTCTCTCTCTCTCTCTCTCTCTCTCTCTCTCTCTCTCTCTCTCTCTCTCTCTCTCTCTCTCTCTCTCTCTCTCTCTCTCTCTCTCTCTCTATTTTTTCCTTTTGTTTGGAACCCGACCATCTGCAGATAATATTCCCTACTACTGACCCAGTACATACGATGTTTCTCTTTCATCTTGCTATATTGAGAGGGTTCACCGTATGAGAGGCTAAATTAGATGAAATTGAATATATTATATATCCAATTTCATTACTATTTATCTTCCTGTCTATATGCCATTTCCATATTCCCCCTTATAATGGGGGGTTGCTGAGTCAAAAAATATATTGAGTCTTTGTGGGAAGGAAATATATAGGAGAGGTTTTCCAGTCTGCCCGACCATTACGGCAGGAAGATCACGACGGAATGAAGTCTTCCCCCCCCCCTTTCCCTCAACGGATTATTAATACAAATCTTAAATAATACAAATGTAAAAAATCTACAGTAACAAGTAAACAAATAAATAAACAAATAAGCAAGAAGTAAACAGAATTAGAATGAGAAAGTAATAATAATGATAATAATAATAATAATAATAATAATAATAATAATAATAATAATAATAATAATAATAATAATAATAATAATAATAATATTAATAATAACAATAATAATAATAATAATAATAATAATAATAATAATAATAATAATAATAATAATAATAATATATAATAATAATAATAATAATAATAATAATAATAATAATAATAATAATAATAATAATAATAATAATAATGATAATAATAATAATAATAATAATAATAATAATAATAATAATAATAATAATAATAATAATAATAATAATAATAATAATAATAATAATAATAATAATAATAATAATAATAATAATAATAATAATAATAATAATACATACATACATACATATACCTTGGCTGTTTCCCCCTTTAATTGGGGGTAGCCGACATCAAAAAAGGAAAACAGTTTGGGGAGAAGTTATTCTCCCCTCTACTCCCCCTCTTCTTAATAATAATAGTAATAATTAATCAGATGGTAATGAAACTAAGAACCAAGAAAAAAGGAGGGACCTCATTTGGCAGAGTAGAGAGAAAACCAACATTTTGATAAAATCCTCGAATTTTCCCATATCCTGTATTATCCAGCCTAAGGTAAGGATTTCTTATGGAACATTCACAGTTATTAAAATAAATCTTTTGGAAATAGATATATTTTCTTTCTATTATATACTGGCTGTTGATCCTGGAGATTAAGTGTTAAAAAAAATACAATATATATATATATATATATATATATATATATATATATATATATATATATATATATATATATATATATATATATATATATATATATATATATATGTGTGTGTGTGTGTGTGTTTGTGTGTATATGTATATATATAATATATATATATATATATATATATATATATATATATATATATATATATATATATGTATATATATTCATTGGTGAAATAAAAAAAATATTTACAAATATGAACAATTAACAGAGATATGAGTAATGGCCAGTGGCACTAGCCTCCCGTTGTGATACCACAGCGGACGGTCTTTTGGACTTAGAACAGTCCAGGAGAGTTTGATGTTAAGTCTTTCTTGAGTTAAGTCTTTCTATTCCTACATCAACACCGAATAGTTGTGGATATTCGTTTCACATTTCTTATTATCCCCTCACATCTGACAAGTCACTACACTCTCCACCTCTGTTTCTCTTTATGTTTTCTTCGTTGCCCAGGCCCGATGAGAACAGTTTCATTTTTTATTTTTTTATTTTTTTGGCCCGTCCTGGTGTTACACTCATGAAAAAATTGCTGAACAGGCTGTAACCTTCCTACTTATTACCTGGTAAATAAATCTATTCGCATTAGATTGGTAGGTGTCACTCGGGACTCCTTGGCGGGAACTATGTGCTGATATACACTATTATCATCACATAAGCCTTCTTGGCCCATGAGTGCCTTGTGAATATCCTCTCTCTCTCTCTCTCTCTCTCTCTCTCTCTCTCTCTCTCTCTCTCTCTCTCTCTCTCTCTCTCTCTCTCTCTCTCTCTCTCTCTCTCTCTCTCTCTCTCTCTCCCCTAGATATGTATAATTGAGAAGCCCCAGTGGCATTTGTATTGCTCATCTAAGTAGTCATTTATATATGAGTATTTGCATGCGTATATATAGATGCATGTGCATGCGTGTATATGTATATGTAGCTACTTATTACTCTAATTTGAAAATTGTTATACTATATCTGCTTCAAATTGTCTGTAGTGTTTCTGTGGTAAAGTGGAGACTTGACTTACATAATAGCACTCAACAGAGGATATTGAAAATTAGTACGATACTACATTATATTACTCTTAATTAATCATCGCAGAGCGCTCTTCTGCCATCAAGCAACTGTTACACTATATTTTATTCTTAATTACTCGCTATGATATTTGACATGAATTTTAAATTCTATTAATATTTGATTTATACATGACCAAACATAGATTGTAATATTTAACAACTGCAATTATCACTGGGAGTGCCCACGTGCACATGTCCCCATGTACAGTTATTTGATTGATTAAAAAAATCGAATAGTTATTCAATTTAATTAATTTTTGTCCTTATTTGTTTATATTATTTCTTTGTTTCTTTATTTGTGCCGTAAGAAAAGTTTAAGAAATAGAGTGAAACAGAAAGGGGTCACGTGGTTCGAGAAAAGTCAAGTGTGTAATTGATACTGCTGGCTAGTACAGTGGTAACGCGCTGGCTTCGCATTCACGAGGTCGAAAGATCGGTTCCCGTCCAAGACCGAGAGTTTAAGCTGTTTCCTGGCAGGTACTGCTGTGGTTGGGCACCACAGTGGGGGGTTGGGGCTTGCCCCGGCTGACGAATACCCATTGTATTGAAATGGAAATAAAGGTTTATTATTATTACTATTATTATTATTATTATTATTATTATTATTATTATTATTATTATTATTATTATTATTAATATTATTATTATTATTATTATTATTATTATTATTATTATTATTATTATTATTGTTATTATTATTATTATTATTATTATTATTATTATTATTATTATTATTATTATTATTATGACTGGAGGGTGTTTTGACAATTAGATATATTGTTATGCCTTAGGCCTCTCACATGTGTGCGCCAAGTGCTGATAGAGGTCAAAAGTTGCTGAAACAGTTCCAGACATTCTCACAAGTAACATCTATATGTATGTACATACATGCACCTGTAAAAAACACTCGTAGGCCTTCTTTATGCCCCGCCTAAAAACGCACCTACAAGGGAAGAGATTGCCTCCAGCTGGAAGCCTATTGGTAAGACGTTCGAGACGCCATGCCCTACCCTCTTGGCAATACAAGACAGTAAGGGCCAGTCGTTCACAGAGAGTCAGTTAGAAGTTAGAACTAGACCAGGGCATCACTAAATTCTATTAGAAGTTTACCCTAAGGGGGCGGGGAAATGTGAGTTGTAGACGGGGAGCTTTGAGGTGTAACATAAGTTTAGTTCTAATAAATACTGTTAAATGAACGATGCATATCTGCTAAACGCTACCTACAGTTATAATTAAGAATACAACTTTAATGTCATCCAGGTGTTTATTCGGCTTCATCGTATAGAGTCAAGATCTATACGTCATTTGATATATTTATGAATTCATGTATGGTGGTGGCAGATTCAGAGGAAAAGCTGTGTCAGTTAGTGTCAGAATTTGGAATGGTGTGTGAGAGAAGGAAGCTGCGAGTGAATGTGGGAAAGAGTAAGGTTATGAGGTGTACAAGAAATGAGGATGGCGCTGGATTGAATGTTATGTTGAATGGAGAGACACTTGAGGAGGTTAATCAGTTTAAGCATTTAGGCTCGGTTATAGCTGCAAATGGTGGAGTGGAAGCAGATGTGTGTCATAGAGTGAATGAAGGATGTAAAGTGTTGGGTGCATTGAAAGGAGTTGTGAAGAATAGAGGGTTGGAAATGAATGTTAAGAAAGTTTTGTATGAGAAAGTGGTATGTGCCAACTGTGATGTATGGATCAGAGTTATGGGGTATGAAAGTAAGTGAGAGACGGAAACTAAATGTGTTTGAGATGAAATGCCTGAGGAGTATGATTGGTGTATCTCGATTGGATAGGGTTAGGAATGAAGTGGTGAGAGCAAGAACGGGTGTGAGGAGAGAAATTGCAGCCAGAGTAGATATGAATGTTCTGAGATGGTTTGGCCATGTGGAAAGGATGGATGATGAAAGGCTGCTGAAAAAGGTGATGAATGCGAGAGTTGATGGGAGAAATGCTAGAGGGAGGGCCTAGGTTTGGATGGATGGATGGAGTAAGTAGAGCCCTGAATGATAGGAGGATGGATGTGAGGGAAGCAAGCGAGCGTGCTAGGAATAGGAATGAGTGGCGAGCGATTGTGACGCGGCTCTGATGGGCATCTGCTGTTACCACGGGGCTGCATCTTACAGAGATAGCCCTGTGGTAGGGGCAGTAGGAGGAGCTGGCAGTTGTGAAGCGACACAGGTTGTGGAAGAGCCGGAGGATGGGCTGTGGCACTCCAGCAGTGCCATCTGAACGGTCGCTAGCTCCCTCGTCATTGCCATAGAGCAAAGTAATCCCCCTATTTGTTTTCCTTTCTTGATGTCGGCTACCCCCCAATTAAAGGGGAAACAGCCAAGGTATATGTATGTATGTATAAATACTTATGTAGAGTATTTATGTAAATATTTTCATACCATGGTTATCCGCGTGTATACATAAAAAGAAAAGAAATTGTTTATGTGTTTTTTTATGCAAGTCTGTCTGTTTGTGTATGCTTAGAGAGAGAGAGAGAGAGAGAGAGAGAGAGAGAGAGAGAGAGAGAGAGAGAGAGAGGAGAGAGAGAGAGAGATAGAGAGAGAGAGAGAGAGAGAGAGAGAGAGAGAGAGAGAGAGAGAGAGAGAGAGAGAGAGAGAGAGAGAGAGAGAGAGAGAGAGAGAGAGAGGTTTATTTAATACAGAGTAGGCAGAAAAATATCATAAATTGCTCTTCGTGCTTTGAACATGAAATAGTAGAGCATTTGTCATTTGTAATTGCTGTTGATATTCTCTCTCTCTCTCTCTCTCTCTCTCTCTCTCTCTCTCTCTCTCTCTCCTCTCTCTCTCTCTCTCTCTCTCTCTCTCTCTCTCTCTCTCTTATATTTCATATCTCATGTGCTAATCATCTATCTGCATATGCTCCTTACGTATATATGTGCAGAATGTATGTATGTATGTATGTATGTATGTATGTATGTATGTATGTATGTATGTATGTATGTATGTATGTACTTAACCATCTAGCCATTTACATATTGTTGGTACCGTAGAATGAATTGAAATTATATTAAACACATTTCATTTTAATTTTTCAAGATTATTGTTAGATCTTACAAAGTTAGAAAGTCTAATGGTTTTATATTAGCAAAATCAAGTTCAATTTTACAATTACAAGTAAACAAACAAACAAGCAAAGTAATAAGTGAGATTCGACCAAAAGTTAAAAAGAGATGATATTAATAATAACAATAATAATAATAATAATAATAATAATAATAATAATAATAATAATAATAATAATAATAATAATAATAATAATAATAATAATAATAATAATAATAATAATAATACTTAAATCATCATCATCATCATCATCGTCGTCGCAATCAGACATCCATTACCGATATATACTGGTTATTGTTAGGTAAGCTCAGATGATATACAAACACTAAATTTATAAGAAATTGTTGAAATAGGGAGTGTATGATTGTTTGAACACTCATATATAAACAAAAATATACGAGTTTTAAATACAGAACTAACAGACTTACATACATGTCACCTAAAAAGATAGACATGAAAGTATATATTTACGTACTTAAATCCTTATATAAAATGTCCAATTACTAGCTTATATAAACATACATACATACATACATACATACATACATACATACATACATACATACATACATACATACATACATACGCGTGCACATACATACATACATACATACATACATACATACATACATACATACATACATACATACATACATACATACATACATACATACATACATACATACATACATACATACATAGTAAGATAGAAACTCACACACAAAAATGCGCACAAAAATACACAAATACAAATGTTAGAAAGAGGTTGCGTAACCTCATATGTTATATAAATGCATAAGAAGCACCTTGAGAGGATTGATTTTAATATGGTAATTCATTAAATATTTATACTGCATAATATCAGAGGTTCTTTTTGTGGACTACCGATATTTTATATCTTATTCTACTAATGTATGTAGTATTAGTAAAATTTTTACACGTTTATATATATATATATATATATATATATATATATATATATATATATATATATATATATATATATATATATATATATATATATAACCAAATAAGCACATTACATATGTGAAAACATGAATCGTTTTCTACCCCGACCGGGACTTGAACCTAGGACTTATAATTACTAAGTCAAGGCGCTACCAACTACACCACAAAGGTTAAAAGGAATCAGACCTTATAGCTTATATCTGCTATACTTAGGAATTAAACGCATTCTATCTGAATGCAACTATGTTCATATTACAGATTCCCCAACCTGCCTCGTAGTTTCGTTTTCGCATTTCATTCAACTCCCGATCTCATTCGGGATCAACAATAACCAAATAAGCACATTACATATGTGAAATCATGAATCA
Organism: Halocaridina rubra; assembly: GCA_037179515.1. Lineage (NCBI taxonomy): Eukaryota > Metazoa > Arthropoda > Malacostraca > Decapoda > Atyidae > Halocaridina > Halocaridina rubra. The sequence goes on along the minus strand of JAXCGZ010023989.1, from coordinate 10,444 downwards.
TATTCTACCCCGACCGGGACTTGAACCTAGGACCTATAATTACTAAGTCAAGGCACTGTCGTAATGCTAATCACTACGTTACTATTAATACCAGAAGGGTGCAAGGTAAGAATGGACAAGCGGTGGTTCCTTTAACTTAATTTATTCTAAAGTACAACATATCTGAACGCCTCAATGCCCCCAACCCTTATGACTATCAAAATCTATGATCTGTTTGTGCCCCTGGGAAAGTACTAACTAAAGCTCCAACTCTCTGACTGCCTCGGGGATTCTTGAAGTACCCAACGGGCATGGCGTGTCATGTAGTCCAGTTTTGCCAATAGACTTCAGGTTCAAAGGGGAGTCCCTCCTCTTTGGGGAGGGGCTGTTTCAGCAGGCCTATTGAACAGAAGAAGTTCTAAATCACCTGTGGCTATTGGACATCTCTCCAGGGTATGTACTTACATACGAATCAAATGTTTATGACCTTTGTGGTGTTTTGGGGACTGAAGGTACCTTATTCTTTAGGCCTCTTGGGGTACTTGGCGCTGGATATTAGTTCCATGTGTCCAACCATAAATCTTGGTGGCACCTAGGGAAAGCATGGCCTGTATCCCAAACCCACACATGGGAGGGTATGCAATAAAATATCTGTACCTTCAGCCATTTCTTCTCAAGACTTGTTACAGGTTTCAGATCCTGGCTTCAGCAGGATTCCATGTGACTTCAGCGAGACTTCAGTCATGCGACAGCACTACCAACTACACCACAAAAGGTTAAAAGGAATCAGACTTTATAGCTTATATCTGCTTTTCTTAGGAATGAACGCATTCTATCTAAATGCCACTATGTTTGTATTACAGATTTCCCAGCTTCACTCGTGGTTTCGTTTTCGCATTTCATTCAACTCCCAATCTCATTCGGGACCAATAATAACCAAATAAGTACATTACATATGTGAAAAAATCAATCATTTTCTACCCCGACCGGGACTTGAACCTAGGTCTTATGATTAATGAGTCAAGTCGCTACCAACTACACCACAGAAGGTTAAAAGGAATCAGACCTTATAGCTTATATATGCTATACTTAGGAATGAACGCATTCTATCTGAATGCCACTATGTTGGGGAATCTGTAATATGAACATAGTGTCATGCAGATAGAATGCGTTCATTCCTTAGTATAGCAGATATAAGCTATAAGGTCTGATTCCTTTTAACCATCCATGATGTAGTTGGTAGCGCCTTGGCTTAGTAATTATAAGTCCCAGGTTCACGTCCCAGTCGGGGTAGAAAATGATTCATATATATATATATATATATATATATATATATATATATATATATATATATATATATATATATATAATATACACGCACACACACACACACACACACACACACACACACACACACATGATTACTTAGGTAATCACACACCGCGCGTTCAGTGACACACGGAATTGCTCCTCTTAAATTTCAAAAGTTTCGAGTGACTAAAGTGCTTAGTGGAAAACTTTACCATAATTTCCAAAAAAATGAAATCGTGCAGAGTATTGTGAGTACAAAAACTAATATTTGTTGTAAGGCGAGACTGTTCATATTAAAGGAAAAAAAATTGAGAACTTTTTCGTGAGAAGAGAGAGAAGCTGACGTCCAGTTTCTGCCTTGAGGGAAATCTAGAAGAGTTGCCAGACGTGGAGCCTCACACCACATTACCTAATTTTTTGTGTAAACTGGGGAAAGCTCTTGAGCCGTTTTACCTGATCCTGTGGTTCTATATATTGTTAAAAACAGTATCCTTCCCATTTATATTAACTAGTTAGTTAGTTTGATACACGAAAAAATTGAATAATAAAAGAAAAAAAAAATTACCAAATACCCACCCGTCAACAGTACTGAGTTAAGTTGCCAAGTAGTACAGCAGTCCTATTTTCTTCATTTTTTTTTTTTTTGCTTTTCTTTTAGCTTTCTCGTTTGCTATTTTGTTATTTTGTATATATATTGAGTTAAATGTAAAGTCTAAATCCCGTGATAACATATCTTGGTTAGCAAGTCAGTTTATCAGTTAGGAAGAATATATAACAGAAACAGGTGGGTGCCACCTCGAACACAAATTCGAATTTTCCTTCAGGTTTGACTTTTGTTTTTGTTTTTCTTTTTATACGTAAATTACCATGGTCAAGTTTTTAAGTTAAGATGTGTGTTACCAGAAAGGAGACAAACTGAGTCACTAAATAGCACTTATATGGAGATATAAAAATTCTGTGTGAAGGTAAATTAGAAGTTTTTCTCTTTTCTTTTCTTTTCTTTTTCTTTCTCGTCTTCTTTCTATATTCTGTGAGAGGGAGAACATAAAAATGAAGCCATCTCTGTCCCAAACCTCTCCCACCCATGGGTCGGGAGAAGGGGTAGTCATCAGAGGACTTAAACAGAGAATCAAGAAGTTAGAGGAAATGGTTACAAGCCTTGATGATAAAATTCGGAATATGGATGGAGAAATGAAAGAGAATGAAACACTCAGAGAACAAATAAGATCTTTGGAGGAAGCAAATAAAGCACAAGGGCAGGAGAGAAAGGAACTAGAAAAAAGAATAAAGAAGCTGGAAGGGGAAAAGAGTCAACTAGAATCTAGAATTTCTAATCAAGAAGATAAAAACAAACAGCTAAATGACAACCTAAAGGAATTAGATGTTAGTTCACTGCTATCTTCTGAGAGAGACGAGATTGCTGCTTGGAATGTTCAGATTAAAGAAAACATTGAACAGTTCAGAAAAGAGTTCCAGGAGCTGAATATGGAAAATGATGCCATGAAAACGTCCTTTGCTGATGCACTAAAGGGGAATGTGGCAGTAAAAGAGGCTGTAAAGGTGGTGGCACTGGAAAACATACAAACAGTTGACTATAAAGAGACAGTAATCGAAAAAATGAAAGACGTTGTGATGGAAAGGGCAAACCCACTCATCAGACAGGCACTTGATAAGGAGAAGACAGTGGTAATCTCAGGCATAAGTGAATCCCAGGAGCCAACATGGCAGGGGAGACTTGAAGAAAATAAAGCTAGGGTTGTAGACCTGATAAGAAAGCTTGGAGTAGTATGTGGTCCTGAGGATATTGTAAACATACACCAACTAGGTAAATATTCGAGGGAAGGAAAGCCGAGACCAACAAAAGTAACCTTTGAGAGAGGGGAGACATGTAGGGAAATATTGTTGAGAAAAAAAAGTCTAAAAGACCTTCAAGAATGCAAAGAAGTGTTCATTAGACGATACAGAACACAGGAAGAGATGGGAAAGATCAAAAACTTGTTGCAAGAGGCAAGAAGGTTAAATGATGAAAGAAATGAAGAAGAGAAGAAAAATTTTCGTTACGGAATACTTCCAGACAAAGGGGAGATAAAGAAGATAATGACAGAAGATCAGGGGATGGGGCCTCAGTAAGATTGTTATACACAAATGCTGATGGATTAGCTGGTAAGGCAGTAGAATTAAAAGATAGGATTCACAACAGTAGGGCAGATATAGTAGCAATTACAGAGACTAAGTTGAGTGAGGACATAAACAGTGTCACAGTTTTTCCTAAGGGCTTCAGAATACTAAGGGTCGAAAGATCTGAGAGGACTGGTGGAGGGATAGCACTGCTCATAAGTGAGAGGATTCAAGTTGAAGAGATAAACTTGGCTATAGAAAGTGAGTTCAGGGAATTTCTTGTTGCTCGCATAAATACTGGGTCAGAGAGCATTATAATAACTGTTGTATACAACCCACCAAGGAACCAAAATAGGCTTGAAATTTATGAGGAAAGTCATATAGGTACGATTGAAGTCATAAACTCAGTTGTTAACATGGCGCGGGAGAAAAAATGTAGGATTTTGATTATGGGAGACTTTAATCATAAAGAGATAGATTGGATAAATCTTGACCCACACAGTGGTGAGGACTCCTTTGGGGCAAGATTCCTAGATTGCGTACAAGGGAATTTCCTACACCAACATGTAATGGAACCAACAAGAGCCAGGGGTGGGGATGAGCCATCACTACTTGATCTGGTGTTCACAGATAATGTGTTGGATATTGAAAATATTGAGTATGAACCACCAATTGGAAAGAGTGACCACTGTGTGTTGTTGATGGAGTATATCATTGAAGACATTCTTCCTGAGAGTAGAGGCACTGAGGACATGAGGAGGAACTATCAGAAAGGAGATTACATCAAAATGAATGAGCTTTTTGCAGTTATTGACTGGAGAACCTTATTTTACAACAAATCTGTACAAGAAATGTATGACATCTTTTGTGAGAAATATGGGAAGATTGTAGATTGCTGCATACCTGTCACCAAAGTAGGTGTAATTCATGCCAGAGAGAAATGGTTCGATAATGGGTGTAAAAGAGCTAAGGAGTGGAGAGACAAATGCTGGAAAAGGTATAGGAGGAGAAAAAACATAAATGCCTGGCAAACCTACAAAAGAGCAAGAAATGACTACCTAAGTAAAAGGAGAGAGGCAGAGAAAGATTATGAGAGGGACATCACCAGGAAGGCGAAAGAAAATCCCAAGCTTTTCCACAGCTTTATCAGAGGAAAACTGAAGGTAAAAGAACAGGTTTTAAGGCTAAAGAGAGCGGATGGAAGCATCACTGAGACGGACGAAGAGATCTGCAAAGAATTGAACAAGGAGTTTCAGTCAGTATTTACAGTAGAAAATACCCCACCCCCTCAGATTGCAGTGATAGAAGCTCAAGGGCCGGTATTAGAGAACATCAACCTTACAGCCACAGAGGTATGCAAAGCGCTGATGGATTTAGATGTTCATAAAGCTACAGGTCCTGATGACATATCCCCTCATGTGCTTAAAAAATGCGCAAACACAATATCAGTGGCACTAAGTATCATATTTAAGGAGTCATTGGAGTCGGGGGAGATTCCAAGATGCTGGAAACAAGCAAATGTGATACCTATCTTCAAAAAGGGAAGGAGGGATACGGCTCTGAACTATAGACCAGTTTCCTTGACCAGCATAGTTTGCAAAGTTATGGAGAAACTACTAAGGAAACATATCTCTCTTCACTTGGAATCCTTCAACTTTTTGTCAGTGAGGCAGCATGGCTTCAGAGAAGGAAGATCAACAGTAACAAACTTATTAGAATTTTATGATGAGGTAAGCCAAATCTTACAGGAAAGAGAGGGCTGGGCAGATTGCATATTCCTAGACTTCCAGAAAGCGTTTGACACTGTTCCACATGGGAGACTTATTAGGAAGCTGCAATCAATGGCTAGAATAGGTGGAAATGTCTTGGAATGGATAAAAACTTACTTAGAAGGAAGGGAACAGAGGGTTAGAGTAAGACACTCAGTGTCTGAATGGAGAAGAGTTAGTAGTGGAGTTCCACAGGGTTCAGTTTTAGGGCCACTTTTGTTCCTTGTATATGTAAATGACCTACCAGAGTGTGTAAATTCATTCATGAATATGTTTGCAGATGATGCAAAGATTGTGAAGAAAGTAAAAAGCGAGAACAGTGGTAGAGAACTTCAGGAGGATCTAAATAATCTGCATGAGTGGTCAGAAAAGTGGCTAATGAAATTCAATACCTCAAAATGTAAGGTAATGAGAATGGGTACAAGTGCAAGAAGGCCCAAGCTTGACTACTCGGTGGCTGGAGTACAACTTCAGGAGACAGAAAATGAGAGAGATCTAGGAGTAAACATATTGGCAGATTTGTCTCCAGAAATACATATAAATGGCGTAGTAAGGGCAGCATATGCATTCTTATCAAATGTAAGGGTAGCCTTCAGGCACATGGACAAGGAAATGTTCAGAAATATTTATGTAACCTATGTGAGGCCAAAACTCGAATATGCAGCCCCCTTTTGGAATCCGCACTTGAAAAAGCACATAGCTAAGCTTGAAAAAGTTCAAAGACATGCCACGAAACTGGTGCCAGAAATACGCAATCTCGGTTATGATGAGAGGCTGAGGGAATTAGACTTGCCATCACTCGAAGCTAGAAGAGTAAGGGGGGATATGGTGACAGTCTTTAAATTCCTTCATGGTTATGATAGAGTGGATAGGGATCGATATTTCGATATGGCTGGCTCTAGAACTAGAGGTCATAGTTTGAAGCTTCGGAAGAAAACTTGTTTGCAGGATGTAAGGAAATACTTTTTCAGTGTAAGAGTAGTTGATAATTGGAATTCGCTAAGCGAGGAGGTAGTTAATGCTACCTCAATCCATAGTTTTAAGGACAGGTATGATAAGTATCACTAAGTCTAAAAATGGAACCGATCAGGAGACGGGAAGATACGAGCTTTGGGCTCTTTCCCGTAAACACAATTAGGTAATCACAATTAGGTAATCACACATATATATATATATATATATATATATATATATATATATATATATATATATATATATGTATATATATATGTATATATATATGTATATATATATATATATATATATATATATATATATATATATATATATATATATATATATATATATATATGTATATATATATATATATATATATATATATATATATATATATATATATATATATATATATATATATATATATATATATATATATATATATATATATATATATATATATATATATATATATATATATATATATATACACACACACACACACACACACATATATATATATATATATATATATATATATATATATATATATATATATATATATATATATATATATATATATATATACACATATACATATATACACAATTATTATTTATAATCTGTGTTTATTAATTTTATACAGATATATACTTATTTAATATTACATAAGCTTTTGCTAACTTCTATTCATTAATTTTGTATTTATAAGTGTGCAGCCTATTTGTTAATACTTTTCTTACTGTGTAGTTTATTTTGACTATACAGTTTGGGATTCAGAGAGAGAGAGAGAGAGAGAGAGAGAGAGAGAGAGAGAGAGAGAGAGAGAGAGAGAGAGAGAGAGAGAGAGAGAGAGAGAGAGAGAGAGAGAGAGAGAACTTATGTCTAATATCAACCGAAATAATTTTTTTCTTTACCTTTATGGTTTGAATTTGATCATTCATCAAGCTCTGAACGGATAAGAGTAGGAATGGGCTGGAGTTGGGGGGCTATATCGGGAGAACCTGGGGGGATTGGAGGTGCCCGAGTTTGTGGGTTGTATATGACAAGCAGGGTAATTTATCAATTTCGTCGGAGGAGGATAATGAAGTGGTTAAACGAACAGACCCCTCTCCTCTCCCATTTACCCTCCTATAGTCCTCCCCTCCCCTCTTCCAGTATTCCCCTTCTCAGTGCCCATCCCATTTCCCCTCTTTTTCCCTACCGTCTTTAGTTTTCCCCTTTTCTTTCAACTTCCTTCAATTTGACCCAAATCATCTAAATATAATTTTTTTTCCTTATTCTCTCAAGCTTCCTTCTGTTAATTTTTCTTTTAAACCATTTCGTTCATTTTCCTTACTCTCTTAACCCTTCTCATGTTTTCCTTATTCTATCAAGCCATTTCCTTTTTCCTAAATCTACCAATCTTTTATTTTATTTTATTTTTTTGTTGATTTTGTCAGTTTCCTCCCCTCAATTTTTCCTCATTTTACTAATCCCCTCCATTCTTCTTATTTTTTTTTATTTATTCAGATAACTGTACATGGGGACATGTGCACATGGGCACTCCCAGTCATATTGCAGTTGATAAACATTACAATCTATTTAGTTATGTATAAATAATATATTAATAGAATTTGCAATTAATTTTAAATATCATAGCAAGTAATTAATAATAAAATATAGTGTAATTTTGCACAGTCTTTCAACTTCCTTCCTATTATTCTTATTTTCCAAACTTCCTTTTCTATCACATTTCCATTTATTCTCTCATTCTGTCAACACCTTCTTTCTTTTTCACCTCATTTCTCCCTTTTCAGCTTTATATATAAATATTTCTTATTCTCATTTCATTATTTATTATATGGCAATCGTGTTATAAATCAGTGCAATTTTAGTTTCAGTTTCCAAGCCCTATTAATACCTTGTCTCATATATTAATACTTAAAGTAATTAGTTTTGTATTGGCCGTGTATTTCAGTATCTGTGTAGACAGCTGAGACCCAACTTGACTGCCCTGTGCAGTGTCGAAGACACGAATATTTGCTTCAAATTGTCTGCAGTGGTACTGTGGTAAAGTGGAAATTTAACTTAAATGATAGCACTCAACAAGAGCTATTGAAAATTATTGTTACAAATATTACTCTAAGTCAATAACCGCAGAGTGCTCTTCTGCTATTAATACATATAAACCATAATATATTACTCTGGTTCCGGTTTTACGTCACGGACTCCCTTATCAACCAAGGGCTAGGACGGTTGCCTTCTTGCGAAGGACTTGTTTTGGCAAATGTAATCCTTACGCTGAGTGCATGCCTTTGCTAACCTCAGACCGTGACGGGGCGCGAACCCTCGACCTGACGCCTCAGAGTCGGAGACGCTACCGACTGAGCCACGGCGACTACAACCATAATATATTACTCTTAATTAATAATCGCAGAGTGCTCTTCTACCATTAATCAATTATTGCACTATATTTTATTCTAGACAGATGTTAAAAAAGAAATATATTATTTTGTTACTGAATTGTTAATCTCTTTTAATTTCAATTTTAACATTGCATACTTTTCACAGAGCATTGCTGAACTCAGGCGAGTCAAATGAGTAATGAGTCATAAGTAATGTTTTCCTCTCTTTTCAGGTGAGTAACAGAAGTAAAAAAAAAAATATCAAACCAATTTGAAACTCCTCATGAAATGATTCACTTGCTCATGTGCGTATGTAGCTTTTCTTTATTACTTTGAATTTTTATATATATGTATGAATATAAAAATGTCTTATTTATTTTTAGAAGCTAATAGAAGTATTAGATCATAACTTTTAGCAATTACATTTTCATTATTGCCTTATCTTAAGTTGTGATCAATCATTGCATCAAATATTTGTGCATTACCTAATTATATATAACAAATGTGTTCACGGGAAAGACCTCTATGCTTAACCCCCCCCCCCAATGATCGGAGTCATTTTTGCATACTAACACTTATAATGTCTATCCATAAAGCTAGGAATGAGAGAGAGAGAGAGTAATAATAATAATAATAATAAATCTTTATTTCCAAAGTACATTGGGTATTCAAATAAGATGCATATATATTCCAGATAGACATCTGTGGTGTACGATATAGACATACTAAAACAAACAAATCATAAAGATGAGTGTACTATTAAAATTTACAAGTAAAATCTTCCTTTAAGAGTAACTTCTTAAGATTATATTTAAAAGTATACACTGAACCAGCATTTTTTAGTTCTCTGGGAAGCTGATTATATAAATGAGGTCCACGAATGTTTATATCTCTTGAGCCAATATCAGTTTTAGACCTTCGTACTAATAAATCTTCCCCTTGACGGGTAGTTAACCCGGTAACTGAGCTTACTGTAGAAAAATTATACAAGCAATCAGGAAGATTGTTTCTTAGTATATTAAAAACAAAGGTACATATATCAAAAACATATTTATCTCTAATCATTATCCATTCTAGATCTTTTAAAACAGGAGAGATGTGCTCGTATTTTCTTACATTGCCAACAGCCACTCGTGCTGCAAAGTTTTGTAACTTTTGTATTCTTTGTAATTGAGTCTTATTTGTACATCCCCAAACTTTGAGACAGTAATTAATTAAACTCATAGCTAAGGACTGGACAATTATTATACGAGTTGATGTTTCAAATGAGTCTTTTACCCTATTTAGATATATTAGAGTACCCATTACTTTTTTATAAATTTCATCTATATGCATTTCAAAATTCATGTAACGGTCAAAATAGACACCTAGGTTCTTTACCGAGTTCATTGGCTTAATGATATTACCGTTAAAATTTATATGAAGATTGTCATCAACTTCTGATAATAATTGTCTGGATCCGATAAGAATAGATTGGGTTTTAGTTTCATTAAGTAACAGACCATTTTTTAGAAAGTAACGTTTAGCCATATACAAAATTTCTTCTGCTCTACGAATAATATTTTCTAAATCATTAATTTCTCCTTCAATTAAGATTTGAGTATCGTCAGCATATTGAATGACATAACAGTTAGGTAAATATTTTACTAGATCGTTTACATATATTAGAAAAAGTATAGGTCCTAGGATCGATCCCTGAGGGACCCCAAACAATACCTTCTTGCGACTTGAAACTACATCTTTTATTCTGACTGACTGGTAGCGGTTTTTTAAATAGTTCTCGAACCAGCTTGGGTCAATGTTCATTTTTTTGCATTTTTCTAATAGAATGGTATGGTGTACACTATCAAAAGCTTTAGAAAGATCGAGTAGTAGTAGCAATGATATTTTCTTATTATCTATATTTTTGTATATTTCATCTGA
>JAXCGZ010023988.1:5000-17500 GCA_037179515.1 Halocaridina rubra | reverse complement strand
CTTATGCCTAAATGACATTGGTGAAAGACTATTTGCAGCCCTTCATGAAGTTGAACTAGGCACTTTCTACATTGTGACCAAGTATTATATCCATTGAATTCTATTTTAAAAGTTCAAAATTATATGGCTAAAATTCCAGTCCTTAATGCATAGGTCCGTGATCTAGCTTTCATCGTTTCGTAGTAAAGAGAGTGAAAAAATAAAACAAAATTATTTAGTGGCCTTTGAAGACTTGAGAGGCTATGGTAGCTCAGTAGATTTAGTGAGTACATCTACGGAACAGACAGATCAACAGCAGCCTTTCAGCACTCCTGTGGCTCAGACCTTGATTCATTCAAGTTGGTCCCAAGTTCGACTTCAAAAGCTGATTTGCGTAGCACCTACTGGAAAAAAAAAAACTGGGTCATAGAGAAGGTAGTAGGACAGAGCGTCGAAAGAACCTAACATAACCTGGCCTTTCGACACTTTGACGTTTCGACATTTTGTCTTTCGACACTTTGTCCTTCGACACACTGTCTGCGCACGATAGTGAGGGCTTAGTTGCATCCATGGTAGGTCCTGTCAACTCAGAAAGACTAGGGAATACACTTATGCATGAAAGGGGTTAATTGTGTATAACCGTCTTCATGACCTCAGTTATCGATAAAAGCAAAAATAAGTGACCCGTGTGTGACGTGTAATTTACAAAATCGAAGCCTATAATATTACCATTAAGCTTAAGCACAAGAGAAGATCTTGAGAGTCCTGTTATATTCCTCTGCTAAAAATAGAGTACTTACTCGGTACAATAAACAAACACACACACACGCACAATTCATTCAGTTTTTTATTCTAGATATGACCACATATAAAAAAAAAAGTAGATAAAAAAGTAATGAAGGGTTTTTTGTCCATTTTTCCTTAGCTACTCACATGCCTCTGCTACTAAATAAGAAAAAAAAAACAAATTCGTTAGCAATTACATCATACAACGAAAAAATGGAATAAGGTTCTAAGTCAGCAAAAAAAAGGATCTTGTATTTTTATTTTCAATCGCAATATATCTCCCTTTAATTTTTCTTGAACTTCTCAAAGGAAACGTCTCTGTGGCTAAGAATGGATTCATCATTTGCGATGAAAGAAAAGAGTATTTTTCTCTGAGATTCAGGAAGGAGGCCCAATTTCACTCCTCTGTGCACCTCAAAGCATTTATAAAAGCCTTCCCATTTCTTTCATTTCCCTCAACCACAAACTTGTATGTCAGACGAAATCTCTAAGACGAAATTCGAAATTGATACTCTTTACAAGCAAACTGAAAAAAAGGGTCTCACAAAGAAAGTCGCATTTTGGTTCCCCCTTTTTTTTTCTTTCTAAGGGAGGAAATAACTCTCTCTCTCTCTCTCTCTCTCTCTCTCTCTCTCTCTCTCTCTCTCTCTCTCTCTCTCTCTCTCTCTCTCTCTCTCTCTCTCTCTCTCTCTCTCTCTCATATTAAAGTGGAAGATAAAAAAAATTGTAGCCTTTTGTAATCTACCAAGAAAAACGTAGGTTTATTTTTGTGACTCTCTCTCTCTCTCTCTCTCTCTCTCTCTCTCTCTCTCTCTCTCTCTCTCTCTCTCTCTCTCTCTCTCTCTCTCTCTCTCTCTCACACACACACACACACACACACATACATACGGAAAATAGCAAAATTACAGTCTTTTGTGATCTTCCAAGTAATATCTTTATAATGATAAAGAAAAAATAATGAAAAAATCATTCAGTATTTTTATCCACTTTTTTTGACGTGTGGACACATCTCGGAAGGAAATATAAAATAGAATATTTACGGCTATATATTCTTACATGAAGAAATAATTGTAATGGAAGTAGTAAACGTTATTGATATAGATCAAAGAATAGATATAGACATTTCTGAGATAATGGGATATCTATTATACAAGTTTACCGCTCAATTATATGCCTATATGATATACATCAAAATCTAAATAATAAATAAATAAATAAACGAAGTTTGATAGCTAAATAAGGAAATTCTGTGCAATTACATATCAGAGTGGTCTTTAACTGTATAGAAGTTTATGTACAATATAAGGAAAACTGAACTCTCTCTCTCTCTCTCTCTCAACGTTATATATCTATTTATATACTTCCTAGTTGTATTAAGAAACAAATCAAAACAAATCTGCTTTATAGATAATGTTGCATGTGAAGCTGTGACCGAAACATTTAGATCGACATGGTGTCAACAGCTACAGAAGATAATATTTATGCATTAATTGCTCTTGATGCAAAGACTACATGTATATATTTATCTTGTAAAGCTTGAGAGGAACAGAGAGATAATAACAGCATCAGAGATGGCATTAGATGCGCTTCTAAATAGCCGAGATAAAACATCAACTTCAATGGGGCTTTTGTTCCATAAATGGTTTACATAATATCATTTAAAAGCTTTATAAGGCTAGCCTGACTCGATATCATTGATCTCTTAATTACGGCCTTTGAGCATCAGAAAAATCCAACTCAGAATTTCTATTCAAGTTTTGGTAAAATCTCGTTTATGATTTCTCTGCAAAGCCAGGCCACTGCTTTGGGTAATGTTTTCACAAAATCACTTTTGTGATCTTAAAAAAAAAAAATCCTTGCATCGCATGAAAGATGGTTTCTGTTTCTATGAAGAGTATTACACTGTAAACGGCAACACTCTAATTGTCATTAATTTCGATAAAGACAGGGACTACGGTGAATAAGGATAGACAACTTCTCAAATAATTGTTTTTATCGCTCATTCTATCTCTAACCACTTTCATTCTAACAAGGTCTTCACGTACGCGCACACATACGTATACATGCACACATATATACACAGTAGCTAAAGAAAGCTATACAAAAAAACAATTCATTACTTTTTTATCCAGCATTTTTTATGTGGACATATCTAGGATTAAAAACTCTGTTCTCTTTTATTATTAATATTTTTTTGGTATAAACTGAGTCAGATTTAAAGTCTGATCCTGTGATAACATAACTTGGTAAAAAAGATTTATACTTTTTTTCTTCTGAAATGACCGGTTTAGCAGCTAAGAATAAAATATAGCAGAAACTGGTGGGTGTCTCCTCGGTTGCATATTCGAGTTTTCCTTCATGTGGGCTTTTGTTTTGTATTTTTTTTTTCTTCACTGCTTACCAAAGTCAAAGTTTAAGTTAGGATGTGTTACCAGAAAAGAGATGAACTGAGCAACTAAATTAGTACTCATATGAAGATACAGAAAGTCTGTGTGAAGCTAATAGAAACTTCTCTCTCTCTCTCTCTCTCTCTCTCTCTCTCTCTCTCTCTCTCTCTCTCTCTCTCTCTCTCTCTCTCTCTCTCTCTCTCTCTCTCTCTCTCTCTCTCTCTCTCTCTCTCTCTTCTCTCTCTCTCTCTCTCTCTCTCTCTCTCTCTCTCTCTCTCTCTCTCTATATATATATATATATATATATATATATATATATATATTATATATATATATATATATATATATATATATATATATATATATATATACATATATAAATATATTCTGTAAAAGGCAAAACATCAAAATGAAGCAATCTCTGTCCCTAACCCCCCATCCAATGGTCAAGGGAGGGGTGGTAGAGGATCTCCGGGAGATGTAGGAGGAGGAGTGGCTCTTGGAAGGCTGAAGCAAAAAGTCAAGGACCTTGAGACCCTTGTAATAAACCTGGATGATAAAATTCGGAATATGGATAGAGAAATGAAAGAGAATGAAACACTTAGAGAGGATATAAGATCATTGGACAAAGCAAATAAGGCAAAAGGCCAAGAAAAAAAGAACTAGAAAAACGAATAAAGAAGCTGGAAAGAGAATAGAGTGAACTAGAAACCAGAATTTCTAAACATGAAGATAACAACAAACAGTTGAATGACAACCTGAATGAATTGAATGTTAGTTCACTGCTCTCTTCTGAGAGAGACGAGACTGCAGCTTGGATTGTCCAGATTAAGGAAAACATCGAACAAATTAGAAAAGTTTTAGGAGCTGAATACGGAACATGACTAAATGAAAACTTCCTTTGCAGATGCAATAAAGAGGAACGCGGCAGTAAGAGAGTCTGTGAGGATGGTGGCACTGGAAAACATTCAAACGGTTTACTGTAAAGAAACAGTAATAGAAAAAATTATAGATGTTGTAATGGAAAAGGCTATTCCACTGATTAAACAGGCACTTGATGAAGAGAAGAAAGTGGCAATCCCAAGCATAAGTGAATTCCAGAAGTCAAGATGGTAGGAAGACTTGAACAAAATAAAGTTAGGATTTTAGACCAAATAAGGAAGCTTGGAGCATTATGTGGTCCAGAGGATATTGTAAACATTCACCAACTTAGTAAATATTCTAGGGAGGGAAAGGAATGACCAACGAACGTAACCTATGAGAGAGGTGACACATGTAGAGAAATAATGTTGAGAAAAACTAGAACACCTTCTAGAATTTAAAACAGCATTTGTTAGACCACACAGAACACAGGAAGAGTTGAAAAGGATTAAAAACTTGTTGCAAGAGGTTAAAAGGTTGAATGAGGAAAAAAATAAAAATAAATTTTTTTGTTTGAGAGTTCTTCCAGACAAAGAGGGGATAAAGAAGATATAGGAAGAAGATCAGGGGATGGGGCCTCTTTAAGACTGCTGTACACAAATATTGATGGAATAGCTGGTAAGGCAGTAGAAATAAAGAATAGGATTCACAACAGTAAGGCAGATTTAGTTGCAGTTACAGGGTCTAAGGTAAGTGAGGACAAAGTGCCACAGTTTTTCCTAAGGGCTTCAGCATATTCAGAGTTGAAAGATCTGAGACTGATTGAGGGATAGCACTGCTCATAAGTGAAAGGATTCAGATTGAAGAAATAAACTTGGCTATAGAAAGTGAGTTACAGGAATTTCTTGTTGCTCGCATAAATACTGGGTCAGAGAGAACTATAACAACTGTTGTCTATAGCCCATCAAGGAACCAACATACGCTAGAAGTTTATGAGACAAGTCATCTAGGTACTATTGATCTCATAAACTCAGTTGTTAACATAGCATGGGAGAGAAATTGACGAATTTTGATTATGGGAGATTTTAATCATAGAGAGATACATTGGCTAAATCTTGACCACACAGTGGGGAGTACTCATTCGGGGAAAGATTCCTAGACTGTGTACGAGGGAATTACCTACTTCAACATGTACTGAAACCAACGAGGGCCAGGGGTGGGGATGAGCCATCGCTGCTTGATATGGTATTCGCAGAAAATGCGTTGGATATTGAAAAAATTGAGTATGAACCACTAATTGGAAAGAGTAACCACTGTGTTGTTGATGGAGTATATCATTGAAGATGTTCTTCATGAAAGTAGATGGACTGAGGACACGAGGAGGAACTAGAAAGTAGATTACACCAAAATTAATGAGCTTTTTGCAGTTATTGACTGGGGGACCTTATTTAACAACAAATCTGTACAAGAAATGTACGATATCTTTTGTGAAAAATATGGAAAGATAGTAGACTGCTGCATACCTTCCACAAATATAGGAGTCCTTCATGCCAGAGAGAAATGGCTCAATAATGCGTGTAAGAGAGCTAAGGAGTGGAGAGACAAATGCCGGAAAAGGCATAGGAAGAGGAAAAGCATAAATGCCGAGCAAACTTATAAAAGAGTAAGACATAATTACCTAAGTAAAAAAAGAGAGGCTGAGAGGAACTATGAAAGGGATATCACGATATCACCAGGAAGGCTAAAAACAAAATCCCAAACTTTTCCACAGCTTTATCAGAGGAAAACTGAGGGTCGAAGAACAGGTTTAAAGCTAAAGAGAATGGATGGAA
Source organism: Halocaridina rubra (assembly GCA_037179515.1). NCBI lineage: Eukaryota > Metazoa > Arthropoda > Malacostraca > Decapoda > Atyidae > Halocaridina > Halocaridina rubra. Next base: position 11,655 of record JAXCGZ010023988.1, on the reverse strand, counting down.
GCATCACTGAGTCGGATGAAGAGATCTGCGAAGAATTGAACTGGGAATTTCATTCAGTATTCAAAGCAGAAAATACAGCACCCCCTCATATTGCAGAGATAGGAGCTCATGCGCCGGAATTAGAGAACAATCTTTTCAGCCACAGAGGTATGCAAAACGCTGATGGAGTTAGATGGCCATAAAGCTACAGGTCCTGATGCTATATCTCCTTATGTACTTAAGAAATGCGCTTTTATCAATATCAGTGGCACTATGTATCATATTTGAATAGTCGCTGGACCCAGGGGAGATTCCAAGATGCTGGAAACACGAGAACGTGGTACCTATCTTCAAAAATGGGAAGGAGGGATACAGCTCTAAACAATAGACCTGTTTCCTTGACCAGCATAGTTTGCAAAGTTAAGGAGAAACTACTAAGAAAACAAATCTCTTTTCACTTGGAATACTTTAACTTTTTGTCACAGACAACATGGCTTCAGGGAAGGTAGATCAACAGCAACCAACTTATTAGAATTTTAAGGTGAGTTAAGCCGAATCTTACAGGAAAGAGAGGGCTGGGCAAATTGCATATTCCTAGACTTCTGGAAAGCATCTGACACTGTCCCACAAGGGAGACTTATTAAAAAGCTGCAAGCAACGACCAGAATAGGTGGAAAATCTTGGAATGGATATAAACTAACTTAGAAGAAGGGAACAGAGGGTTAGGGTATGACACTCATTGTCTGAATGGAGAAGAGTTAGTAACGCAGTTCTATGGGGTTCAGTCTGAAGGCAACTTTTGTTCTTTGAATATGTAAATGACCTACCAGAGTCTGTAAATTCATTCATGAATATGCTTGCATATGATGCAAACATTGTGAAGAAACTAAGAGAGGAGAACAATGGTAGAGAACTTCAGGAAGACCTATATAGTCTGTATGAGTGACCAGAAAATTGGCTAATGAAATTCAGTACTTTTAAATGTATGGTAATGAGAATGGGTACAAGTGCAAGAATGGCCAAGCTTGACTATTAAGTGACAGGAGCAGAACTTCATGTGGAAGAGAATAGGAGAGATCTACGAGTAATCATACTGGCAGATTTGTCTCCAGAAATGCATATATATGATATAGTAAGGGTAGCATAAGATTTCTTAGTAAATGTAAGGGTAGCCTTCAGGCATATGGACAAGGAAATGCTCAAAAATATTTATGTAACCTATGTGAGGCCAAAGCTTGAATATGCAGCCCCATTTTGGAATCCACACATGAATAAGCATGTAGTTAAGCTGGAAAAAGTTCAAAGACATGCCACAAAATTGGTGCCAGAAATACGCAATCTCAGTTAGGAGAAGAGGCTGAGAGAATTTGACTTACCATCATTCGAAGCTAAAAGAATGAGGGGGATATGGTGATGGTTTTTAAATTCCTGCATGGTAATGACAGAGTGGCTATGGATCAATAATTTTATATGGCTAGCACTAGAAGTAGAGGTCATAGTTAGAAACTTGGTGAGAAAACTTCTTTGCAGGATGTAAGGAAGTACTTTTTTAGTGTAAGATTAGTTCATAATTGGAATTCGCTAAGTGAGGAGGTAGTTAATGTTAACTCAATCCATAGTTTAAAGGACATGTATGATAAGTATCACTAAGTACAAAATGGAACCGACCAGAAGATAAAAAGTTACGAGCTTTGGGCTCTTTCCCGTACGCACAATTAGGTAATTTTACACACACACACACACACACACACACACACACACACACACACACACACACACACACACACACACACACACACACACACACACACACACACACACACACACACACACACACACATATATATATATATATATATATATATATATATATATATATATATATATATATATATAATTGGTGGGGGCGCTCAATATCCACTTCCATTGATCATGTCCTTGGTTGGCAGGATCACTGGGTGAACCTTTGTAGATAGATACGATTTCGAATTCGCTTCTTGTAAAGTCTATCTACATTACGCAAGGGTGGTTGACCATATAAGCAGTGCTCCTGAGTGTTGCGTTGCGCCATGGCACAGCCTTGCATCTTGGGGGACTTTTTCCGCTGGGATGGGGGGAAACAAGACAACCTCCATCTTCCCCTGCATGTCAGGAAAGTCGATTAAATTGGGGAGCGAGGGGACTGGGAATTCCCTCTTCTGCACTGTCTTCCTACTAGTAGCCAAGAAACATGGGGGTATTCTGGCAGGAAAATATCCAGCTAGGACACTAATAATTGGGTCTCTGAATGTGTGTGGTTGTGATTTAAGTGAAAGTAGGAGAGAGGTGATAGGGTGTGTGTTTGTGAAATGAAATATAGATGTGCTTGCAATGGGTAAAATGGTCACTCCCCTTACAAGGGATAACGGGACTATATATATATATATATATATATATATATATATATATATATATATATATATATATATATATATATATATATATATATATATATATATATATATATATATATATATATATATATATATATATATATATGACACTTTAAACAGAAAGATAAAGCATGTATATCCAATTATAAAAGGCTGACATGCAATTAGTATAATAAAAGACCGAAAAGAATAAAAAAAAAAATAAACATGTTCTTTACCCTTTTCAAGTCATCGGACGCAACAATATCTTGCATTGCATCAGATATCAAGATACGACATGAATAAATTTGTTCTGCAAAAATTTTAGAGCCGAGGTAAAAAAGAAAAAATCTTTATTCCATTATAGAAAAGTCAGTTAGTAAATTTACTTTACTTATCGAAAGGCGTTTCGGCATGAAAATTACTCAAAGCAAGTTTTATATTGACGAACACATATTATGGCCGTAATTTTCATTGTAAAGAGATTAGCTGATTTTAAACGCACACCCATTCATCTGCAAACCAATTCTCCATATTGTCACCCATCATTGTTCCTTAGGGATAATGGGTCACAAATACCCCCTCTCCCCATAATACTGCTTGGGTTATCCACAGGGTGAGAGCACATTCTTCTGCCGCGGGACCCAACAGCCGTAGCTGATTTACGCACACAACATCACTTACTGCGCACGTGTTTATTGTAGATAGATGTTCACGCTTCTAAATTCTCATACACAAAACATATTAGGAAACGATATATAAAAGATATATTTTCTTCCAATAGATTTTTATTAACTTAAAATATCCTTCCTCTCTTTTCAAGCATACAAGACTTTTTTGGTTATCAAAATCCCACAAACTGAAGATTACCATTAAAACTTTTTGACTAGTTTATAAAACGCATCTAAAAAACTCATTTCCTGCCGCTACTCATTTCATTCACTTCCTGTCTAGAATGAATAAAAATCCTTAAGAAAGACATTCATATATATATATATATATATATATATATATATATATATATATATATATATATATATATATATATATATATATATATATATATATATATAATCTTTTCTAGCATGTCGCCATATGAGTGATAGTAGTATGGTGGCCATAATATATATATATATATATATATATATATATATATATATATATATATATATATATATATATATATATATATATATATATATATATATATATATATATATATATATATATATATACACACACACACACACACACACACATACACACACACACACACACACACACACTATATATATATATATATATATATATATATATATATATATATATATATATATATATATAAACACTGAACTTTTAACATAGCATATATATGTGTACACATATCACATACATACATATATACATGCATACATACATACATACATGCATACACACAGTATCTCTCGAATTTTTCCTTGTGTTTATGATAGAACCGGGTCTATAGTATAAAACTTAAACCAAATTTAACTGAATAGAGTTTCTGTAGAGTATTTTGAGTATAAAACTATATTTGTAGTGAGTAAGACTGTCCAAAATACTAAAAGGAAAATCTAGGATACTTCTGAGAGGGGAAAAAGTAGATGTCCTGCAGTGTCTTGAAGGTAGTTTAGAAGAGTTGCCGCAGGCGAAGCCATCACATTACCTTTTTTTTTTTTTTTTTTTTTTTTATAGTGCTCTTGCAGCCTTATTACCTGATCCTGTGGTTCTATGTCTTGTTAAATTCAATATCCTTACCATTCAGATTAACTTGATAGTCAATTTGTTATACGAAAAATGAATAATTTAAAAAATACGTAAGTAAATAAGTAAATAAGGGCTGTCAACAGAACTGAGTTAATTTGCCAAGTAGCACAGTTGTTAAATTTTTTCTTTTTGCTCTGTTCTCTGCTATTATTATTATTTTTTTCAAATTGACTTAGATTTAAAGTTTAATCCTGTGACAACGTACTTTGGTTAAAAAGTAATTTATACTTTTTTTTTATGAAATAACCAGTTTAGCAGTTAGGAAGAAAATATAAAAGAAAGAGATGGGTGTCTCCTCGGTTGCATATTCAAGTTTTCCTTCATGTGGGCTTTTGTTTTGTATTTTTTTCTTCTCTAATTACCTAAGTCAAATTTCAAGTCAGGACGTGCGTTACCAGAAAAGAGATGAACTAAGTAACCAAATTAGTACTCTTATGAACATATATAAATTCCGTGTGAAGCTTAAATAGGAATTTTTATCTCTATCTATATATTCTGTGAAAGGTAAAACATCAAAATGAAGCCATCTCTGTCCCTAACCACCCAATCCAATGGTTGGGGAGGGGTGGTAGATGATCTCTGGGGGATGTAGGAGGAGTAGCTCTTAGAAGGCTGAAGCAAAAAGTCAAGGACATTGAGACCCTTGTAATAACCTGGATGATAAAATTCGGAATGTGGATAAATAAATGAAAGAGAATGAAACACTTAAAGAGGAAATAAGACCTCTGGAGGAAGCAAATAAGGCAAGAGGGCAAGAAAAAAAGAACTAGACAAACAAATAAAGAAGCTGGAAGGGGAAAAGAGTGAACTAGAAACCAGAATTTCTAAATAATAAGATAAAAACACACAGCTGAATAACAACCTGAATGAATTAAAGGCTAGTTCACTGTTCTCTTCTGAGAAAGACGAGATTGCAGCTTGGAATGACCAGATAAAGGAAAACATAGAACAGTTTAGAAAAGTTTCAGGAGCTGAAAACAGACATGATGCCATGAAAACTTCCTCTGCAGATGCAATAAAGGGGATTGGAACAGTAAAAGATGCTATGAGGGTGGTGGCACTGGAAAACGTACAAATGGTTCACTATAAAGAAATAGTATACTTTTATAATAGAAAATATAAACGATGTTGTGATGAAAAGAGCTAATCCACTGATTAAACAGACACTTGATAAAGAAAAGACAGTGGTATTCTCAGGCGTAAGTGAATCCCAGGAGTCAACATGGCAGGGGAGACTTGAACAAAACAAAGCTAGGGTTTTAAACCAGATAAGGAAGCTTGGAGTATTATGTGGTCCGGAGAATATTGAAAACATTCACCAACTTAGTAAATATTCTAGGAGGGAAAGGAAAGACCAACAAAAGTAACCATTAGAGAGAGGGGACACATGTAGAGAAATAATGATGAAAACAAAAATTAAAGACCTTCAAGATTTCAAAACAGTCTTTATTAGACCACACAGAACACAGGAAGAAATGGAAAGGATCAAATACTTGTTGCAAGAGGCTACAAGGTAAATGAGGTAAGAAATGAAGAAGAGAAGAAAAATGTTTGTTTCAGAGTTCTTCCAGACAAAGGGGGAATAAAGAATTCAATGATAGAAGATCAGGGGATGAGGCCTAATTAAAATTTCTGTACACAAATGCTGATGAGGAAACTGGTAAGGCAGTTTAGCAGTGGTTACAGAGACTAAGTTAGGTGTGGGCAGAAACAGTGTCACAGTTTTTACTAAGGGCTTTAGAATATTAAGGGTTGAAAGAACCGAGACGACGGGTGGAGGGACAGCATTGCTCATAAGTGAAAGATTTCAGGTTGAAGAAATAAACTTTCCTATACTAAGTGAGTTCAAGGAATTTCTTGTTGCTCGCATAAATACTGAGTCAGAGAGCATTATAATAACGGTTGTATATAACCCAGCAAGGAACCAACATAGGCTACAAGTGAATGAGGTAAGTCATATAGGTACTATTGAAGTCATAAACTCAGTTGTTAATATTGCATGGGAAAGATAATGAAGGATTTTAATCATAGGAGATTTTAATCATAGAGAGATAAATTGGCTAAATCTTGACCCACACAGTGGGAAGGACTCATTTGGGGCAAGACTCCTATATTACTTACAAGGAATTTCCTACACCAACATGTAGTGAAACCAATGATGGCCAGGGGTGGGGGGGATGAGCCCTCGCTGCTTGATATAGTATTCACAGATGTGTTGAATATTGAAAAAATTAAGTATGAACCACCAATTGGAAAGAGTAACCACTGTGTATTGTTAATGGAGGAACTACCTGAAAAGGGATTACATCAAAATTAATTAGCTTTTTGCAGTTATTGACTGGAGGACCATATTTAACAACGAATCTGTACAAGAAATTTACGACATATTTTGTGAGAAAAATGGAAAGATAGTAAATTCTTGCATCCTTTCCACCAATATAGAAGTTCTTCATACCAGAGATATATGGTTCAACAATGGG
>JAXCGZ010023987.1:17500-19275 GCA_037179515.1 Halocaridina rubra | reverse complement strand
CATAATAATAACAATTATAATAATAATAATAATAATAATAATAATAATAATAATAATAATGATAATAATAATAATAATAATAATAATAATAATAATAATAATAATAATAATAATAATAATAATAATAATAATAATAATAATAATAATCTATCTACCTTGGCTGTCTTCCCCAATTGGGGGGTAGCTGACATTAAAAAAGAAACAATAAGGGGATTACTTCGCTCTTGAGCAATGACGAGGGAGCTAGCGCCCGTTCAAATGGCACTGCTGGAGTGCTACAGCCCACCGTCCCGGATCTTCCACAACCTGTGTCGCTTCATATATGCCAACTCCCCTATTGCCCCTACCACAGGGCTACCTCTATAAGATGCAGCCCCGTGGTAACAGCAGATGCCCATCAGAGCTGCGTCACAATTGCTCGCCACTCATTCCTATTACTAGCATGCTCACTTGCTTCCCTCACATCCATCCTCCTATCATTCAGGGCTTTCCTTACTCCATCCATCCACTCAAACCTAGGCCTCCCTCTAGCATTTCTCCCATCAGCTCTTGCATTCATCACCTTTTTTGGCAGTCTTTCATCATCCATCCTTTCCACATGGCCAAACCATCTCAGAAAATTCATATCTACTCTGCCTGCAAATTCTCTCCTCACACTCATTTTTGCTCTCACCACTTCATTCCTAACCCTATCTCACCGAGATACACCAATCATACTCCTCAGGCATTTCATCACAAACATATTTAATTTCCATCTCTCACTTACTTTCATACCCCATAACTTTGATCCATACATCACAGTTGGCACAACCTCTTTCCCATACAACACTTTCTTAACATTCATTTCCAACCCTCTATTCTTCATCACTCCTTTCAACACACCCAACACTTTGCATCCTTCATTCATTCTGTGCCACACATCTGCTTCCAATCCACCATTTGCAGCTATAACTGAGCCTAGATACTTAAACTGATCAACTTCCTCAGGTGTCTTTCCATTCAACATAACATTCAATCCAGCACCATCCTCATTTCTTGTACACTTCATAACCTTACTCTTTCCTACATTCACTCGCAACTTTCTTCTCTCACACACCATTCCAAATTCTGACACTAACTGACAAAGCTTCTTCTCTGAATCTGCCACCACCGCAGTATCGTCTGCAAACAGCAACTGATTCAGCTCCCACTCTTTATCATCCCCATCTACCATTCTCAAACCTCGACCATGCACTCGCAAATTCACCTCTCTTGCGACTCCTTTAAAATACAAATTGAACAGCCTTGGTGACATCACATATCCCTGTCTCAGTCCCATACTCACTGGAAACCACTCACTCACTTCGTTCCCTACCCTAACACAAGCTCTACTGCCCTCATACAAGCTCTTCACTGCATGCAGCAGTTTACCATCAATTCCATATAACCTCAAAACATTCCACATTGCCTCTCTATCAACTCTATCATACGCTTTCTCCAAATCCAAAAATGAAAAATACATATCCTTTCCTTTGCTACATATATCTCACATAATACTAACTATAATAATAATAATAATAATAATAATAATGATAATAATAATATAATAATAATAATAATAATAATAATAATAATAATAATAATAATAATAATAATAATAATAATAATAATAAAATATTTCATGTGTCACTATTAGTCCATATTATCGGTTTTGACTTAGAACGTGGTTGTATGCCTCTCCTTGCACCCCACGCTGGTCTCAATCACGGGTCTGTTAATTCCAAAAAGGAGCACTT
>JAXCGZ010023987.1:7500-12500 GCA_037179515.1 Halocaridina rubra | reverse complement strand
TATATATATATATATATATATATATATATATATATATATATATATATATATATATATATATATATATATATATATGCACGTGCATATATATATATATATATATATATATATATATATATATATATATATATATATATATATATATATATATATATATATATATATATATATATATATATATATATATATATATATATATATACATGCGCGTGAAAATATATATATATATATATATATATATATATATATATATATATATATATATATATATATATATATATATATATATATATATATATACATATATATACATATATATATATATATATATATATATATATATATATATATATATATATATATATATATATATATATATATATATATATATATATATATATATATATATATATATATATATATATATATATATATATATTTATATATATATATATATATATATATATATATATATATATATATATATATATATATATATATATATATATATATATATATATATATATATATATATATATATATATATATATATATATATATATATATATATATATATATATATATATATATATGTGTGTGTGTGTGCGCGCGCGTGTGTGTGTGTGTGTGTGTGTGTGTGTGTGTGTGTGTGTGTGTGTGTGTGTGTGTGTGTGTGTGTGTGTGTGTGTGTGTGTGTGTGTGTGTGTGTATGCACTCGCGCATGCGTGCATATGTGTCTGTATGTGTTTTTCCATTCACGACTCCCATTTCCCATGTGAGTGTATTAGAAGGCGAAAACCAGGGATGAAATGAAAAATGGTAGGCCAAATTACATACATATACACACATGCCTCATTCCCCTTTGTAAGACGGGTGTCCGAGGCATGAAATGCACATTCACCACGATCCACACATATTTCAACCACTCCTCTCAGCTCCTTGAGGATCAAGGGCTGCATTCCAAACTTCCTCCTCTGGTTCAGAATAACTCTTCTAGTAGAAGAGATAAAGATGGACAGAGCATGATAATATATTATGGGTTTACTTTTTCTGTCCTTGCTTCTGTTATTTTATCCAGCAAGAAGAGTCATTCAGGATCTAAAAATATTTTTATTCCAAACATCATAATGCGCTCCTTCAACAAGCAATGACTCTCTATAGACAGTTACTCTTTTGACCAGTTTCTTAAGGGACGCTGTATGATGGATAAAAAAAAAATGTCTACCATATTTTTTTTTTTTTTTTTTACTGATAAACAATGGCCATAAGAGGTATGGTGAAGAATAACTGCCACAATTACACTTTTTTCTTCTAGTCCCCATTATGCTAGGAGACATAATTGGTTGTTTTTATTATTATTTTATTACAGTTATTATTATTATTATTATTATTATTATTATTATTATTATTATTATTATTATTATTATTATTATTATTATTATTATTATTATTATTACAGCATAATCAGTATTGAAATATTTTCGTACCCTATTATATATATATATATATATATATATATATATATATATATATATATATATATATATATATATATATATATATATATATATATATATATATATATATATATATATATATATATATATATATATATATATATATATATATATATATATATATATATATATATATATATATATATATATATATATATATATATATATATATATATATATATATATATATATATATATATATATATATATATATATATATATATATATATATATATATATATATATATATATATATATATATATATATATATATATATATATATATATATATATATATATATATATATATATATATATTTATATATATATATATATATATATATATATATATATATATATATATATATATATATATATATATATATATATATATATATATATATATATATATATATATATATATATATATATATATATATATATATATATATATATATATATATATATATATATATCCTATTATTTAGAGCGTTTCCCATTGACAAAAAGTTTTACTTTTTATTCTCGCTCGACTTGAAAAAACATCTCTGCAAAATTTTTAATAATTAATTTCATCATTTTCCAAGAACTTTTTAGAATATGGAATGAACAGGATTCAGCCATAATTGTGTTTCCTTTTTTTATATCAATGTGTAGCTGAAGTGCCAAATATATAAATCAGGGTTATACTTTCACAAATATCCCATATATATATATATATATATATATATATATATATATATATATATATATATATATATATATATATATATATATATATATATATATATATATATATATATATATATATATATATATATTTATATATATATATATATATATATATATATATATATATATATATATATATATATATATATATATATATATATATATATATATATATATATATATATATATATATATATATGGGATATTTGTGAAAGTATAACCCTGATTTATATATTTGGCACTTCAGCTACTTATATATATAAGTAAATGTATGTTGGCCATGTATGTTAATATATTTCATATATTTTGTTTGACACATTTATGGATTTGATTAATTCATATTTTGATATATTGATTTCACAATATTATTTGGGAAATATATGCTTTATTGCATGACCAATATTAATGGTCATATATAAATATATATTATAGTAAAATGATGATATAAGTAATAAACAGGAAATGAACAGAAAATAATTTTATTTTTAAGATACAAAAATATACTGTACAAAAATATATAAATTTCATTATGAGACAATACACAAGTATGGCAAGACATATCCCCATGTAATAATATAAGTGTACTGACAAAATTACATAAGAGAATACTCAAATAAAAAAACAATTGATTACATATTCCTATGTAAACAAATGTAAAAGGCACTGGAATGGGGAACCACATCAAAATACAACAGCAAAAAATGAAATTTAACAACACTGTCACTGCAAGAACACATGAGGGAAAAAATAAATGCACTAATATAATGGTAAACAATAAGAAATGCACTAATATCATGCTAAAACAATAAGAAATGCGGCAAGCGGAGCAGGAAAACTGAACGCCCAGGACTGGGTTGTCAGAAATGAGACCACGCATGCGCGCGCTGTCTTTTCGTACTGCGCTGCCAGACGTATAAGCGAATTTTTAAATTTTTAATGGTTCCAGACCCGGAGGACTGCGTACGCTGGGTAGGATTGATCCTTTGGATCGTACGCGGGTGTACACCTTCTCCTACGCCCGCGTACTATCAAGAAGATCGATCTTACCCGTCGTACGCAGTCTTCTACGACTGATTTGATCTTCCGAATCACGGAGATTATTGGGTGCAGCAGCCATTTATCGTAGGCCCTCCACGACGGTTCAGGACCCCCTCGATTTTTTTAAACTACGTAGGACCATTAGGATTCTGTCGTACGCGGACGGAAAATTACACCTGATTATCGTAATTACGTCATTACTGCCGGGAGGATTCGGCCTTTAGACGATTTTAAGGGTCGGGTCGGGAATTTTGGCTATGTGTGACGCCAGCATAAGTCAGACTGTGTTGCTCTCAATAACATATCCAAGGTGATCGCCTGAATAGCTATCTCTTGCTGTCTCGTGCATGAAATTAAATAATATTTATGCTCTATATAGCAAATATCACCCCCGAATTATTATATTTTATAAGAAAAAGAAAGTTTTGAGATTACCTCTTCATTGTATTATGCAATGCAAATTAACTCCCAGCAGAAACTGGTAGTCATTCCACAGATGTTCAAGTTTAATTGAATAAAGCGATTCTTTTCAACACTAATAAATAGCTTTTGGTTGAAGAGAACGCTTTGCTGGCTTCAATTTTTTTTTCCTTGGCTCAGGAAGGAATTAAAACACATTGATATAAAAAAGGAAACACAATTATGGCTGAATCCTGTTCATTCCATATTCTAAAAAGTTCTTGGAAAATGATAATTAATTATTAAAAATTTGGCAAAGATGTCTTTTCAAGTCGGGCGAGAATAAAAAGTAAAACTTTTTGTCAATGGGAAACGCTCTAATTAATAGGATATATATATATATATATATATATATATATATATATATATATATATATATATATATATATATATATATATATATATATATATATATATATATATATATAATAGGGTATAAAAATATTTCAATATTGATTATGCTGTAATAATAATAATAATAACAACTGTAATAAAATAATAATAACAACAACCAATTATGTCTCCTAGCATAATGGTGACTAGAAGGAAAACGTGTAATTGTGGAAGTTATTCTTCACCATACCTCTTATGGCCATTGTTTATCAGCAAAAAAAAAAAAAAAAAAACAGGGTGCACTTATTTTTTTTGTATCCATCATACAGCGTCCCTTAACAGGCTGGTCAAAAGAGTAACTGTCTATAGAGAGTCACTGCTTGTTGAAGGAGCGCATTATGATGTTTGGAATAAAAATATTTTTAGATCCTGAATGACTCTTCTTGCTGGATAAAATAACAGAAGCAAGGACAGAAAAAGTAAACCCATAATACATTATCATGCTCTGTCCATCTTTATCTCTTCTACTAGAAGAGTTATTCTGAACAGGAGGAGGAAGTTTGGAATGCAGCCCTTGATCCCCAAGGAGCTGAGAGGAGTGGTTGAAATATGTGTGGATCGTGGTGAATGTGCATTTCATGTCTCGGTCACCCGTCTTACAAAGGGGAATGAGGCATGAGTGTATATGTATGTAATTTGGCCTACCATTTTTTATTTCATCCCTGGTTTTCGCCTTCTAATACACTCACACGGGAAATGGGAGTCGTGAATGGAAAAACACATACAGACACATGTGCACGCATGCACGAGCGCATACACACACACACACACAGTCTTTAAATTCCTTCATGGTTATGATAGAGTGGATAGGGATCGATATTTTGATATGGCTGGCTCTAGAACTAGAGGTCATAGTTTGAA
>JAXCGZ010023987.1:0-2500 GCA_037179515.1 Halocaridina rubra | reverse complement strand
CTCTATATGTGAGTGCTTGTAATTCAAGTAATTTAAACATAGAGTAATGTGGTCTCGAGATTTAAAAAAAAAATGTATCATCAATACATCTATGGTACAATACTGGTTTAAAATGGGCAGGACAGTCATTGAGCCATGTGGTTTCTATTGGTTTGAGTGGTGGTAAATGCTTTATCACAGAACCTGCACCGTAGTGATTATAACACAGGCACCTTAGGGATAGACTTTTCAGGTTTTACTTGCGGAGATTCTCCATGTTGTTCAACTCAGTGTCACTTTTTCGAGCATTTATTCACAAATCCTTACCACAATACACACACTTCTTAGGCGCCATGGTGGTTTTAACACTGATGATGGGATAGGATAGGAGGAGAAAAAGGCTAGGGGATTAAGGATATAAGGGAATTGGAGGGAAAAGAACGAAAATTTAATAAAGTAAGAGATAAAAAAAGAGAGGGGCAGACCCTCGTGCTAAGTTTTGATCTGGAATTCAGATACTTTTTAGTTTTTTTTTTTTAACACTGACAACGAATGAGGATCGTGAGGGGAGGCGAAGCGTAGGCAAATCAGATGATTGAGGGAGGAGTATGTTAAAGATCATAGTCATCCTCACCGTCAGTGCCATGTCATTATTATTGTTATTATTATTATTTTATTATTAAAATTATTAATTATCATTGGGCACTGCGATAATCAAATGGTTAAAGTGCTCCTTTTCGGAATTAACAGACCCGTGATTGAGACCAGCGTGGGGTGCAAGGAGAGGCATACAACCACGTTCTAAGTCAAAACCGATAATATGGACTAATAGTGACACATGAAATATATTATTATTATTATTATTATTATTATTATTATTATTATTATTATTATTATTATTATTTATTATTATTATTATTATTATTATTATTATTATTATTATTATTATTATTATTATTATTATTATCATTATTATTATTATTATTATTATTATTATTATTATAGTTAGCATTATGTGAGATATATGTAGCAAAGGAAAAGGATATGTATTTTTCATTTTTGGATTTGGAGAAAGCGTATGATAGAGTTGATAGAGAGGCAATGTGGAATGTTTTGAGGTTATATGGAATTGATGGTAAACTGCTGCATGCAGTGAAGAGCTTGTATGAGGGCAGTAGAGCTTGTGTTAGGGTAGGGAACGAAGTGAGTGAGTGGTTTCCAGTGAGTATGGGACTGAGACAGGGATATGTGATGTCACCAAGGCTGTTCAATTTGTATTTTAAAGGAGTCGCAAGAGAGGTGAATTTGCGAGTGCAAGGTCGAGGTTTGAGAATGGTAGATGGGGATGATAATGAGTGGGAGCTGAATCAGTTGCTGTTTGCATATGATACTGCGGTGGTGGCAGATTCAGAGGAGAAGCTTTGTCAGCTAGTGTCAGAATTTGGAATGGTGTGTGAGAGAAGAAAGTTGCGAGTGAATGTAGGAAAGAGTAAGGTTATGAAGTGTACAAGAAATGAGGATGGTGCTGGATTGAATGTTATGTTGAATGGAAAGACACTTGAGGAAGTTGATCAGTTTAAGTATCTAGGCTCAGTTATAGCTGCAAATGGTGGAGTGGAAGCAGATGTGTGGCACAGAATGAATGAAGGATGCAAAGTGTTGGGTGTGTTGAAAGGAGTGATGAAGAATAGAGGGTTGGAAATGAATGTTAAGAAGGTGTTGTATGGGAAAGAGGTTTTGCCAACTGTGATGTATGGATCAAAGTTATGGGGTATGAAAGTAAGTGAGAGATGGAAATTAAATATGTTTGTGATGAAATGCCTGAGGAGTATGATTGGTGAATCTCGGTGGGATAGGGTTAGGAATGAAGTGGTGAGAGGAAGAACGAGTGTGAGGAGAGAATTTGCAGGCAGAGTAGATATGAATGGTCTGAGATGGTTTGGCCATGTGGAAAGGATGGATGATGAAAGACTGCCAAAAAAGGTGATGAATGCAAGAGTTGATGGGAGAAATGCTACAGGGAGGCCTAGGTTTGAGTGGATGGATGGAGTAAGGAAAGCCCTGAATGATAGGAGGATGGATGTGAGGGAAGAAAGTGAGCATGCTAGTAATAGGAATGAGTGGCGAGCAATTGTGACGCAGCTCTGATGGGCATCTGCTGTTACCACGGGGCTGCATCTTATAGAGGTAGCCCTGTGGTATGGGCAATAGGGGAGTTGGCATATATGAAGCGACACAGGTTGTGGAAGATCCGGGACTGTGGGCTGTAGCACTCCTGCAGTGCCATTTGAATGGGCGTTAGCTCCCTCGTCCTTGCTCAAGAGCGAAGTAATCCCCTTATTGTTTCTTTTTTAATGTCGGCTACCCCCCAATTGGGGAAGACAGCCAAGGTAGATAGATTATTATTATTATTATTATTATTATTATTATTATTATTATTATTATTATTATTATTATTATTATTATTATTATTATTATTATTATTATTATTATTATTATTATTATCATTATTATTATTAGT
>JAXCGZ010023986.1:0-10000 GCA_037179515.1 Halocaridina rubra | reverse complement strand
GGTACCTGCAATAGCAACATTATGTACTGACAATTCTGCAACATCTGAATGTTGACGTAAAGTCTTAGAAGTTGATGGCGAAGGTTGGAAATTCTTCAAAGAGGCACTGTTATAACCGGAGAGCTCTGAAGTAGCACTGGTACCTGCAATAGCAACATTATGCAGTGACAATTGGTCAGCATCTGGACGTTGAAGCGAAGTCTTAGAATTTGATGGCGAATGTTGAAAATTCTTCAGAGAGGCACTGTTATAGCCAGTGAGCTCTGAAGTAGCACTGGTACCTGCAATAGCAACATTATGTACTGACAATTCTGCAACATCTGAATGTTGACGTAAAGTCTTAGAAGTTGATGGCGAAGGTTGGAAATTCTTCAAAGAGGCACTGTTATAACCGGAGAGCTCTGAAGTAGCACTGGTACCTGCAATAGCAACATTATGCAGTGACAATTGGTCAGCATCTGGACGTTGAAGCGAAGTCTTAGAATTTGATGGCGAATGTTGAAAATTTTTCAGAGAGGCACTGTTATAGCCAGTGAGCTCTGAAGTAGCACTGGTACCTGCAATAGCAACATTATGCACTGACAATTGGTCAGCATCTGGACGCTGAAGTGAAGTCTTAGAATTTGATGGTGAAGTAACCAAAGATACAATTTCTCTACTTCTAATGGTAAATATAGATGAGCTCTTGTCCGATGCAGAATTATTTTTAGAATCACATATACTTCCAGATATGGAAATCCAGTTTCCAGAGCGAATATTGCAGACGTCTTTACTTCCGCGTGAGGAGAGGACTGAACTGGGGTCATTCAAAACTGGCTTTACTTGTAGTGGTCCACCTCTATGCATTTGTTCATTGGTAAGAACGCCAACACTATTTTTCACAATGTCTGCAAATGGTAATAAAGGTTTAACCATAGCAGTACCAGTACTGTTACAATGATAAGCAAAATTCTCATGTCTGTTAATCTCTATCACAGCATTAGAGGCACCGTCGGTACCTTTTCCAGAGAAATTATCACCAGATTGTTCACTATATACATTCTTCTCTCCTGATTCCTGAAGTTTCTTATTCCTCAGGGTAACTTTGCTTGGTCCTGCCATATTTCCACTATTTTCAATTTTATTTTCATGGCTGACATAAATACAACTGGCCCCAGATGTCTGATCATCACCCACTTGAGGCTTCTTGTCACCTGCCATTTCAGAAGCTTGGAACACCATTGGCTCTTCGTTATATCTCTTCACTGTGTAGGACTTTGGTACTTGGTTTTTGGTACTTGACGACGTTGCAAAACGTTTTCTGTTATCTTTGGGTGAGCCGTAAGGCGGTCCCATTTCAATGTGAGGTGTGAAGGGCTCTGCATCCAGTCTTCTAGGAGGCATTTGAGAAGCTAAGGTTTCTGATGATGTTGACGCCGACGCTGCGGGATTCGTCATCAGAGAGGAACTTTCCTCGCATGCGCTTCCTCGCTGAGCTCTTTCATGGTCATTAGTCACTTCTGAAAAAGGAACGCAAGTTATTCGTACGGGTGTCGGAGTTTCTCCTCCTGGCATAGGTGCCGATTCCGTATCTTCCTGTGGTTTCCCATTCACAAAACAACGCACTTTTATAGTTGATGGTAAATTGGGTGGACAAACCCAGTCTAGGGGAATGGCGAGGTCTTCCAAGCCTGGAATCTCGTATTCAGGAATAAGAGAATCTAAGGCCTCTGAAGCAGGAAGTTCGATACGATACTCTTTCAGGCTCATTGTTGGTTTGCTCATTTTACCGCCTGGGAAATTCAATATATGAAAGATTTGCTCACAAAACAAAAGTTCACCACCAAAAAATTAGATGAGTCTTGATGTTCACTAGCAAATAGTAATGTTAATTCACCAGTAAAATTCTGCGGACGACAACAGACTGTATTGATATCTCACGATGTCAAAACTAAGCCCGTATCGCAAAGGCGTACCATTAAAAACTGGCTGGAGTTCTATTTTGTGCAAGCGAGGAGTCTTCGTTTAATTGGGATCTCATGGGACAAAAAGAGCTTAGTAAATTGTATTTTATTTAATTAATCTTCAATGCCCAAGATAATAAAACATTAATTCCTCAACAAAATTGCAAAAGTAAGATCCCTCACTATAGGGATTAAGCAGTCAGTAAATCTTCATAAAACTAATCTATGCCATCAATCATTGAATTTAATTGCTTATTAATAATAATACTCTCCTGAAGAAGAAAACATTAAATCCTACTTCACAATTTCTATTTAGCAATAATTAAGTACTTAGCGCCTAACTGAACAATAATAATAATAATAATAATAAAAAAAAAAGATATGGTCATCCATTAAAAATTTCCTTTTACTATCCTCCATTAAATCTTTACTGCTTCTCAGTATCATTAAGGGCTTCCTGTAATATTACAAACCTTATCGCTTCTCTATCACGAAGCAATTTAAACACAAATTTAATCCCTTGAGAAAGACAGACTGGTGAAATTCGATTTTTTTTTTTGACGAGTTCCGAATTAGTGATTCGAATTAATTTATTCCCTGTAGTCAATAAAAATTATTTTAGGCCTTTAAAAAATTTTATATTGAAAATATCTGCACTAAAATTGGACTGTCCAGGACAGTTTGATGTTTAAGTCTTCCTTCACTTACGGTCATCTCTTTTTTTCTTTACTTTATGTTTTCTTCGTGCCCAGGCCCGATAAGGGCAGACTTATTTTTCATTGTTTGTGTCCGTCTTGGCGAAAAAAAAATAAAATAAAATGAAAAAAAAAAAAAAAAAAAAAAAAAAAAAAAAAAAAATATATATATATATATATATATATATATATATATATATATATATATATATATATATATATATATATATATATATATATGTAAAAATATAGATAGACAGATAGATAGATAGATAGAGAGATAGAAATATGTAGATATGAATTTTAACCTAGTTAACTAATGCGGATATGCAAAGTGTCTCTCTCTTGTGCCTTGTATTAGAAAAAACACACATATTTCTATCACTTGGAAAAAAAAAAGAGTGAGCTGGGTGAATAAAGCAAGACAGAATTTCCATTTACGCGTGCATAACACATCTATAATTTCGAGTCAGAAGTATACATTTATTTCATGGGGGCCGAAGTAGCTCAATGGCAGAGAGCGCGAGTCCGGAAGTGACGAGCCTGACAAATTCTATCCCTTCAATTTCCAGTGAAAACCTATTTTCACGATGATGCAATTGAGTATCGTCGGTAATTAAAAAAGAAAAGCATAACTATTCAATGTTAGCAAAATGGCAAATAAAAAAACAAAGTATCTTAATATTTTCTATTTGTTAATAGTTATAAATAGAGACGCCTGTTAGAACAAATGTCCCTAGAACAACATCCCCCTAACTCTTGAAGCAAATACGGACAATTACCCCTTGATAATATAAAGTATTTTCTTTGACTCAGCCACCCCCCTTATAAGGGGGAATATGGCTTTGGTAAATGGAAAATATAGATATAATGAATGAAAAGAAGTTCAGTGTGAACTATTTATTGTTTCAGACATATGGTTAGCTTCCGTTAGGTTAAGTGAGTTTAGGGGAAGTTCCCAAAGGGGGCTCGTGTCCCAAGGGACATAAGAACATAAGAACATAAGAATAGAGGACACTTCAACATGCCTACTGGCACACACGAGGCAGCTCCATTTTTGAATTGTATTTTCAGCATGTCTAACCTATTCTATTCTACTCTACTTATTTATTCTGTTTTTCTTTTTATGATTTTTCTAATAAGCACTAACCTATTCATACCCACCCTACCTCTGTCATATGTCTATCTAATCTACATTTGAAGGTGTCTAAGGTATTGGCATTTACTATCCTACTAGGAAGCTTGTTCCATGCATCAGCTACTCTATTACCAAACCAATTTTTACCAATTTCCCTTCTGAACCTAAATTTATCAAGCTTAAATCCATTATTACGAGTTCTGGTTTGATCATGAATTTTTAAAACTTTATTAATATCTCCCTTGTTAATCCCTTTAAACCATTTATACACTTCAATCATATCCCCCCTAACTCTTCGCCTCTCTAGAGAATGTAGATTAAGTTTTTTTAATCTGTCCTCATATGGTAGATTTCTGATATTGTGTATCATCTTGGTCATTCTTCGTTGCACTCTCTCCAAGGATTCAATTTCCATTCTATAATAGGGTGACCAGAATTGCACAGCATAATCTAAATGGGGCCTAACTAATGCAAGATAGAGCTGCAAAATAACTTTTTCCGTCCTATTGCTGACGCTTCTTGAGATAAATCCTAAAATTCTGTTTGCTTTATTTCTGACTGCTGTGCATTGCTCTCTTGGCTTAAGACTACTACTCACAAGAACTCCCAAATCCCTTTCACACTGAGAACTCATGATTTCATGGTTATTTAGCTTATAACTAGTATTGTCTTTTATAGTACCCATTTTAACTACTTTACATTTTTCAACATTAAATTCCATTTGCCATTTGTCTGACCATTCAGATAATCTATTTAGATCTTCCTGTAAAGCATGAATGTCTTCTTTTCCATTTATAGTTCTACCTATTTTAGTGTCGTCTGCGAATTTACTTAGGTTACTACTGATATCCGAATCCAGATCATTTAGATATACGATGAATAATAGAGGACCCAGTACCGAGCCTTGTGGTACCCCGCTAGTAACCGAGCCCCACTCTGATTTCTCTCCATTTATGCAAACCCTCTGTTTTCTGTCTTTTAACCATTGTTTGATCCATCTGAGCACAGCTCCTCCTATACCATGAG
The DNA here is from genome assembly GCA_037179515.1 of Halocaridina rubra. Lineage (NCBI taxonomy): Eukaryota > Metazoa > Arthropoda > Malacostraca > Decapoda > Atyidae > Halocaridina > Halocaridina rubra. Next base: position 5,198 of record JAXCGZ010023986.1, on the reverse strand, counting down.
CTTCCAGCTTTTTAACTAATCTTTTGTGAGGAACTCTATAAAAAGCTTTGCTAAAATCTAGATATATTGTATCATATTCTTTGCCACAATCTACTGCCTCGTGAACTTCTGAATAAAAAGACAGTAAGTTTGTAAGGCACGAAAAACCCTTAAGAAACCCGTGTTGTGAAAGTTTTATCAGTCTGTGTAATTCTAGATGTGCCCTTATTTTATTTGCAATTATGGATTCTAGAATCTTACCCACTGTTGACGTTAAACTTACCGGCCTATAATTATTCTTTTTAACACGTTCTCCTTTTTTAAATATTGGTACCACATCTGCCAATTTCCACTCCATGGGTACCGATCCTAATTTTATTGAATTATTAAATAATGCAGTTAGAGGACAACTAAGCTCTTCCTTGCATTCCTTTAATATTCTAGCATATATTCCATCAGGTCCCGGAGATTTATAAGAACATAAGAACATAAGAATAGAGGACACTGCAACATGCCTACTGGCACACACGAGGCAGCTCCATTTTTGAATTGTATTTTCAGCATGTCTAACCTATTCTATTCTACTCTACTTATTTATTCTGTTTTTCTTTTTATGATTTTTCTAATAAGCACTAACCTATTCATACCCACCCTACCTCTGTCATATGTCTATCTAATCTACATTTGAAGGTGTCTAAGGTATTGGCATTTACTATCATACTAGGAAGCTTGTTCCATGCATCAGCTACTCTATTACCAAACCAATTTTTACCAATTTCCCTTCTGAACCTAAATTTATCAAGCTTAAATCCATTATTACGAGTTCTGGTTTGATCGTGAATTTTTAAAACTTTATTAATATCTCCCTTGTTAATCCCTTTAAACCATTTATACACTTCAATCATATCCCCCCTAACTCTTCGCCTCTCTAGAGAATGTAGATTAAGTTTTTTTAATCTGTCCTCATATGGTAGATTTCTGATATTGTGTATCATCTTGGTCATTCTTCGTTGCACTCTCTCCAAGGATTCAATTTCCATTCTATAATAGGGTGACCAGAATTGCACAGCATAATCTAAATGGGGCCTAACTAATGCAAGATAGAGCTGCAAAATAACTTTTTCCGTCCTATTGCTGACGCTTCTTGAGATAAATCCTAAAATTCTGTTTGCTTTATTTCTGACTGCTGTGCATTGCTCTCTTGGCTTAAGACTACTACTCACAAGAACTCCCAAATCCCTTTCACACTGAGAACTCATGATTTCATGGTTATTTAGCTTATAACTAGTATTGTCTTTTATAGTACCCATTTTAACTACTTTACATTTTTCAACATTAAATTCCATTTGCCATTTGTCCGACCATTCAGATAATCTATTTAGATCTTCCTGTAAAGCATGGATGTCTTCTTTTCCATTTATAGTTCTACCTATTTTAGTGTCGTCTGCGAATTTACTTAGGTTACTACTGATATCCGAATCCAGATCATTTAGATATACGATGAATAATAGAGGACCCAGTACCGAGCCTTGTGGTACCCCGCTTGTAACCGAGCCCCACTCTGATTTCTCTCCATTTATGCAAACCCTCTGTTTTCTGTCTTTTAACCATTGTTTGATCCATCTGAGCACAGCTCCTCCTATACCATGAGCTTCCAGCTTTTTAACTAATCTTTTGTGAGGAACTCTATCAAAAGCTTTGCTAAAATCTAGATATATTGTATCATATTCTTTGCCACAATCTACTGCCTCGTAAACTTCTGAATAAAAAGACAGTAAGTTTGTAAGGCACGAAAAACCCTTAAGAAACCCGTGTTGTGAAAGTTTTATCAGTCTGTGTAATTCTAGATGTGCCCTTATTTCATTTGCAATTATGGATTCTAGAATCTTACCCACTGTTGACGTTAAACTTACCGGCCTATAATTATTCTTTTTAACACGTTCTCCTTTTTTAAATATTGGTACCACATCTGCCAATTTCCACTCCATGGGTACCGATCCTAATTTTATTGAATTATTAAATAATGCAGTTAGAGGACAACTAAGCTCTTCCTTGCATTCCTTTAATATTCTAGCATATATTCCATCAGGTCCCGGAGATTTATGAGCCTTTAATTTATCTTTATATATTATAAAGTTTATATCCTGTAATTATGTACTCAGCTTTAAGGTGTTTGCTTTCTAATTTAATCCAACTTTCACTAATGCATATTATATCCGGTCTCTCACTACATACTATGGCTCTCAGTTCTTCTATCTTGTTACCTAAACTACGGCTATTTGTATAATATACTTTTAAACTTTCTCTAGCTTCACCCTTCTTGTGGCTATTCTTTTTGTTAATATTTGTTTTATGTAACAAATGGTTCTTATCCTTAGACTCCCAGTTATTTGACCCACTATTTACTGAACCCTTACTGACTAATTTCTCTGCACAAGTATTAATCATTTCATTATTTGTGTCTAACAAAACCCCCCTACCTCTCTGTCTATCATACCAGCCAATATCGAGACACCTGAATTAGAAAGATGCACTCCATCCCTTGCATACATATGCTTACGACTAGTGAAGTGATCCCACCCGTCTATAAAACCTATATTATTCTCCCGACAGAAGACTTTCATCCTAGCATTTACTCCTATAGCTCGAGACCACCACTCTGAACTTTGGCTAAGCCTAGGGAGAATACCACACATCACAGGAACTGCACCCCTTTTCCTAATCTTATCCAGGGCTTGTCTATTTCTTTTATTACCTCCTCTCTCGTAATATTTATTGAACTAAGTATATTATCGGGACTGTCTCTGTAAATGGATTCTACTTCCGGAATATTTTCCAAGTTTTCATTTGTAAATACAGATAAGAAATAATCATTTAAACATGTACACATCACTTTATCGTCATCTGTGATATGGCCATTGGCTACTTCAATTGGTCCGACTTTTTCCTTAAATTTTGTTTGATAATGTTGATAAAACCCTTTAGGATTTTCTTTAGCTTCTCCTGCTATTCGAACTTCGTAGTTTCTTTTCGACTCTCTAACTATCTTTTTAACTTCCCTGTTTAACTGTATATATTGCTGCCTCACCTGCTCTTCACCTCTTTTTAGTTTCCTGTATATTCCTCTTTTAATACCTATAAGATTCTTTATTCTATTGTTCATCCATTTAGGGTCATTTTTTCTTGATCTGCAATGTTTCATGGGAATATAGTCTCTCTGACTATTCTTAAGAGTCATGACAAAATTGTTATATTCCTCATCCAAATTTATATTAACTGACGGGCTGCTGTTCTTTCCTGTGAGAGAATTTAATGTGTTGATCTTATCTTGTGATAATCCTTGGCATGTGGTACCCAAATTTCGGGGTAATCCGCTACCTGCGACCTGACCTGCTGGATTAACTACCCACATCTGTACCCCAGAAATCCCTTCCCATACCTCATTAGATAATTTAGTTTTTAAGCCCTCAAAATCTCCTGCTCTAAAGTTTGGAACAATATTCTTATTTTCCTTTATAGTTTCCTTGAAAATTATGTTAAATCTAATGGAATCATGGTCACTGTTGCCCAATTTTTCACCAACTTCTAAATTTGTAACCATATTCTCTCTATTACTAAGAACTAAATCTAGTGTATTCACCCCCCGTGTTGCTTCATGTACATGCTGAGAAAGGAAATTGTCTTCTACTACTTCCAAAACTCCTTAGAGCTACTATCACCTGTTATGGTTTCCCAGTTAATATGTCTAAAATTAAAATCGCCTACAATGCAAACTCTATTTGACCTGCTCACTTTAGAAATTTCATCGTATATAACTTGCGACTCTATATTATCTAGATCAGGTGGTCTGTAGACTACTCCTACAACTAGACTTTCTATATTATTTTTAATTTCAACCCATAAGGTTTCTGAATTTAGATTTGTCTTAATTCCAGACTTAATGCAGCTTCTGAGGCTATCTTTAATATACATAATTACCCCTCCCCCTCTTTTATCTGCACTACGATCAGCATTATAAAGTTTATATCCAGTAATTATGTACTCAGCTTTAAGGTGTTTGCTTTCTAATTTAATCCAACTTTCACTAATGCATATTATATCCGGTCTCTCACTACATACTATGGCTCTCAGTTCTTCTATCTTGTTACCTATACTACGGCTATTTGTATAATATACTTTTAAACTTTCTCTAGCTTCACCCTTCTTGTGGCTATTATTTTTGTTAATATTTGTTCTATGTAACAAATGGTTCTTATCCTTAGACTCCCAGTTACTTGACCCACTATTTACTGAACCCTTACTGACTAATTTCTCTGCACAAGTATTAATCATTTCATTATTTGTGTCTAACAAAACCCCCCTACCTCTCTGTCTATCATACCAGCCAATACCGAGACACCTGAATTAGAAAGATGCACTCCATCCCTTGCATACATATGCTTACGACTAGTGAAGTGATCCCACCCGTCTATAAAACCTATATTATTCTCCCGACAGAAGACTTTCATCCTAGCATTTACTCCTATAGCTCGAGACCACCACTCTGAACTTTGGCTAAGCCTAGGGAGAATACCACACATCACAGGAACTGCACCCCTTTTCCTAATCTTATCCAGGGCTTGTCTATACAACCTAATCAGCTCTTCACTTCTACCATCCTGCACGTCATTTCCCCCAGCTATCAAACAAACAACATCTTTTTTCTCAATCCAGCTATTTATTGACTCACCCACCTTCTTCATACCTGCTCCAGGGAAAAAATATTTTCCTCTAACTCTATGCCTGAGTTTCCTGTCTACATATCTGCATAGTGAATCCCCTACAATTACCAAAGAACGAGACTTATCCGGAGGATGGGTTACTCCGACCTTGGGAGACTTACCTAGGCTCTTGACCTGAGAGCTTTTCCCACTTCCATTTTTACGATCGCTAGTACACCTATCTGACTCTATGGTTCCTGAAGAATTGCTGCCGCCACTGTCACATTCATCTCTAAGTGACCTAAATGAATTAGCAACCTGTAGTCTAAAAGTATCATTTTTCTTAAGTACCATTTTCGTTGAACGCTTATTCACAACTTTCCAGTCGTCTTCATTATTCAATCGACCCTTCCTGGTTAACTCCTCTACTTTACCTCTCAGATCCCTGTTCTCCTCAGCTAAGGATCTGACCTCCTGCCTGACTGCGGCCAACTCATTTCTTAAATTAAAAATGAGTCT
>JAXCGZ010023985.1:12500-17500 GCA_037179515.1 Halocaridina rubra | reverse complement strand
ATATATATATATATATATATATATATATATATATATATATATATATATATATATATATATATGTATGTATGTATGTATGTATGTATGTATGTATGTATGTATGTATGTATGTATGTATGTATGTATGTATGTATGTATGTATGTATGTATGTATGTATGTATGTATGTATGTATGTATGTATGTATGTATGTATGTATGTATGTATGCATGCATGCATGCATGCATGCATGCATGCATGCATGCATACATACATACATACATACATACATACATACCTATACATATATATATATATATATATATATGTATGTATGTATGTATGTATGTATGCATGCATGCATGCATGCATGCATGCATGCATGCATACATACATACATACATACATACATACCTATACATATATATAATATATATATATATATATATATATATATATATATATATATATATATATATATATATATATATATATGAAGCTTATTTTTGGTCATGGCCTGGCTTCAGGCATAGGACAAACAGTTATTATACCAAGGCTTTAACAACGGTGGTATACTTGGTATCAGAATGGGTAAAAATATTACGTGTTTTCATTTATGATGTGCTTATTTGTTCATATATATATATATATATATATATATATATATATATATATATATATATATATATATATATATATATAACAAATTGCATATTAACATAAAATTACACTATCCTAGAATATCATCAATTACAATATTTACTGTATTTTACACTTCAGAAGACTTAAAATACAGTAGTAAGTGCTACATTACACAATTGTCCAAATTGTTTATTCGAGTATATATATATATATATATATATATATATATATATATATATATATATATATATATATATATATATATATATATATATATATATATATATATATATATATATATATATATATATATATATATATTTATACACTACCAAATGACAAGATAGTGGTGAGGACGCCCAAAGGAGAACTATCCGTGATTCTCTCTCCTCTTCATAAAAGTTTCCATTTCAGAAAAAGAAAAATTATTCAGACTTCAAATGCTCAAAAAATACCATTAAGCCAAGACAAATGGTCGTTTGAAAGAGTCACCAAGAGATTCCTTGTCAATTATGCCAATATTCTTCAGCTCTTTTTTTTTTCCATTGGATTTCTGTCACAATTCTGAACTTCTTTACATAGGCTATTAAGGGGATCATTTTCATTTATAATGAGAATACCATAATGGTGCTTAAAAGATATTGGGTAATGAGTACATGTCGCAACAACTCCAATTTTAACAAGAATATGAAAATATATTAATAATTACAGTAAACACACACACACACATTTATATATATATATATATATATATATATATATATATATATATATATATATATATATATATATATATATATATATATATATATATATATATATATATATATATATATATATATATATATATATATATATGTATATATATATGTATATATATATATATATATATATATATATATATATATATATATATATATATATATATATATATATATATATATATATATATATATATATATATATATATATATATATATATATATATACATTCAATTAGAATTTATTGTAACATAATTCAGTTGATAAAAACAATTTGGTCTGCATGATGTGAAAAAAATCAAATTAGTTACATAAAAATGATATAATTAACAACCATAATTGTTTATTACTCCTCATTTAAATATTTCTGAAGGTCATTTCAATATATAATTAAAACGCCATTTATCCCTAGAATGGCATACACATTCATTACCTCATAAATTGCTTTATTACTCTTGTTCCTTATAACTAGATACATATCACCATAAGTACTGACTTAACAGATTAAGGGTCAGTTATTACGCCATATTTTTTGTATTAAAACTCAATAATAATAACAATAATAACAATAATAATAATAATAATAATAATAATAATAATAATAATAATAATAATAATAATAATAATAATAATAATAATAATAATAATAATAGAGGAATTTTTTTTTAAAAGTAAATATTTGATCCAAGTAAATTTCAAAATTACAACTGGGAATCTTGCTATATAATTTCGATATCTTATGAGAAATTAAAATAACATCATTGTGGCGATATTGTGAATCCAAAAAATTACGTGAATGCAAAAAAGCTCAACTACTCCGTTTTCTTTCATGACGGAAAAAAAAGCAAAAACCCATTTTCTTTCATGACTGCTATGGTTGGATTCGCATTTGCTATATTCAAACTTACCAGTACTTACAACGCATTTTAAGTTACAAACATACATACACACAAGCCTGACTACTCGGTTGCTGGAGTACAACTTCAAGAGACAGAAAATGAGAGAGATCTAGGAGTAAACATACTGGCAGATTTGTCTCCAGAAATACATATAAATGGCATAGTAAGGGCAGCATATGCATTCTTATCAAATGTAAGGGTAGCCTTCAGGCACATGGACAAGGAAATGTTCAGAAATATTTATGTAACCTATGTGAGGCCAAAACTCGAATATGCAGCCCCCTTTTGGAATCCGCACTTGAAAAAGCACATAGCTAAGCTTGAAAAAGTTCAAAGACATGCCACGAAACTGGTGCCAGAAATACGCAATCTCAGTTATGATGAGAGGCTGAGGGAATTAGACTTACCATCACTCGAAGCTAGAAGAGTGAGGGGGGATATGGTGACAGTCTTTAAATTCCTTCATGGTTATGATAGAGTGGATAGGGATCGATATTTTGATATGGCTGGCTCTAGAACTAGAGGTCATAGTTTGAAGCTTCGTAAGAAAACTTCTTCGCAGGATGTAAGGAAATACTTTTTCAGTGTAGGAGTAGTTGATAATTGGAATTCGCTAAGCGAGGAGGTAGTTAATGCTATCTCAATCCATAGTTTTAAGGACAGGTATGATAAGTATCACTAAGTATAATATGGAACCGATCAGGAGACGGGAAGATACGAGCTTTGGGCTCTTTCCCGTAAACACAATTAGGTAATCACAATTAGGTAATCACACATAACGCAAATATACACACACACGCATACACTCTCACACACACTCACACATACACACATACACTCTCAAACAAACACACACACACCAATACACCCCCACACATACCCCATATAAATCCCCACACACACCCATATACACCCCACACACTCCACATGCACCCACAAACGCACACCCATTTAACCCGACACAGATACCCCCACACACGTACACATATATACAAAGAAATTTAAAACGTAAAATCCAAATGTAAAATATTTGTTAATCTAATACTGAATGAATAATGAAAAGCAAGACACACACAATATACGCACTGGTTGCTTGCGTCATCACTACTTATTACGCAATAAAAATCCAATATCTAAAATATACTTGCTTGCATACTATAAATATACCCAACATCTATACAACTTAATTTTTCTAGTTTTACGATGAGTTTTCTGTCTTTTGAAATATTTAAGTACAGATTTTCACAATAATTAAATGAGAATTGAAATTGAAATAATAAATCAACATTAAATCAGCTTTATTATATTTCCATAACACTGTCATATATATATATATATATATATATATATATATATATATATATATATATATATATATATATATATATATATATATAATATATATATATATATATATATATATATATATATATATATATATATATATATATATATATATATATATATATATATATATATATATATATATATATATATATATATATATTAATATATATACATATATATATATATATATATATATATATATATATATATATATATATATATATATATATATATATATATATATATATATATATATATATACATATATATATATATATATATATATATATATATATATATATATATATATATATATATATATATATATATATATATATTTCCATAACACTGTCATATATATATATATATATATATATATATATATATATATATATATATATATATATATATTTTATATATATATATATATATATATATATATATATATATATATATATATATATATATATATATATATACATATATATATATATATATATATATATATATATATATATATATATATATATATATATATATATATATATATATATATATATATATATATATATATATATATATATATATATATATTCCATAACACTGTCATATATATATATATATATATATATATATATATATATATATATATATATATATATATATATATATATATATATATATATATATATATATATATATATATATATATATATATATATATATATATATATATATATATATATATATACATATTTCCATAACACTGTCATATATATATAAAATATATATATATATATATATATATATATATATATATATATATATATATATATATATATATATATATATATATATATATTAGCAATCGGTAACATTTACCGTTAATTTTGCAATAAAAGTATTATTTATGCAAGCTAAGCTCCTAGGAGCAATGACTTCTGTAACCCAAAATTCGGAATAACATATGAAATAATAGATAAGGATAAGGAATTCTCTTAAATATCGCAAAGGCATCGCAGTTAGTAACTATTCTTTTTTATATGTTAAAACAGATATATTTCGTGACTATCGTTACAAGTCAAAACGACAAAATTTGCAACCGCAGTGTTTGAGTTCACATTTTTAACTGTAAGGAATATTGATTGGATGTTAAATAACATTAATATTAAATACGTTTAACAATTTAATTGATTACCTGGTTTTACGTCACGGACTCCCTTCTCTAGTAAGGGCTAGAACGGTGCTTCCTTACGAAGGACTTAAGTTTTGGCATGGATGCGGCTGCTACTCCGTGTGAATCTCACTTTCTAACCTCAGACCGTGGCGGGTCTCGAATAGACAACCTGACTAGGCAGAGTCGGGAGCTACC
>JAXCGZ010023985.1:0-5000 GCA_037179515.1 Halocaridina rubra | reverse complement strand
ATAATATAATAATAATAAAAATAATTATATCATTATTACTACTATTAGTATTATTAATATTATTATTATTATAATTATTATTATTATTATTATTATTATTATAATACTGATACTGCTAGTGGTAGTAGTAGTAGTAGTAGTAGTAGTAGTAGTATGAAAAACGTCTCTATTATAATCAAATTACATAACATAACCCACGAACAACAATGATGAATGTGTTTGTCGTAATCTGGCATGATGAACTCATTGTTATGTGCTTTCGTCTATTATTTAAACTATTCAAGCATTCAAGGAACTTTTTTTTCTATTCTGTAAAGTTTTTTTCCGATTCTGTCTAACCTGGGAAACCCCTCTTTTCCCTAACCATCACAAAAATCAGTTAATCTCCCGATGAACTAAAGATCTTGAAACAAAGCAAAACAAGAGTGAATGTCCATGTAAAAGTTAGATGAAAATAATTGTGTATTCACTGTGTCCAAAATGTATTATCTTTTATGATCTTGACACCGGCATGGGCAAAGAAAATTGCCATCATCGTGTCTGGGCACCAAGAAAGCCAGAAAGAAAGCAAAGAGAACCAGAAATGGGATATATTGTGACTTGTCAGATGCGAGGGGAAAGTATGAGATGTGTAACGAATTCGCCAGACTATTCAGTGCGGTATAGCCATAGAAAAAGATTTGTAGCCAAAGGTAGACTTAACATCGAGCTGTCCTGACCAGTCCTATTTAAGATCAAAGGACCTTCAATAGTAGCATATCACAACAGGCCGCAGGTGCTACGGGCCATGCTATTACACATGTTACCCAAATTTTCATTCTAGTCGACCTTAAGACAACCTGCCCAGAAAAAGTAGTTGACTGACCAAATTCACTCTATTCAAGGCTATATAAACACCTTTCTCCTCTTTTGTCCCCCCCTTAACCCCTCCTCCCTTCTTACTCATAAGCATCAGCGCCCCACTCAAGACTCCTAAGTTTAGCATGCGAAATGTAAACACCACCGAGACCAGTTCTTGCAGGCCCTGTTATGCTCTCTTCGCCCTCTTCCCGATAAAAAAAAAAATGCATAATACAGAAGAAAAAACAACTTTAATTCATCTTTTTTAGTAATAAAGACAATGGGTAGTAATAAAAATACATATATATGACATGAATAATAATAATAATAATAATAATAATAATAATAATAATAATAATAATAATAATAATAATAATAATAATAATAATAATAATAATAATAATAATAATAATAATAATAATAATAATAATAATAACTTCGATATCGATGACGATGAAAATGAAACTGATGACGATGACAAAGAATACTAGTTTTCATCTTCTTCTTCTTCTTCTTCTTCTTCTTCTTCTTCGTCGTCTTCTTCTTTTTATTATTATTATTATTATTATTATTATTATTATTATTATTATTATTATTATTATTATTATTATTATTATTATTATTATTATTATTATTATCATTATTATTATTACTGTTATTATTATTATTATTATTATTATTATTATTATTATTATTATTATTATTATTATTATTATTATTATTATTATTATCATTTTTATTATTATTATTATTATTATCATTATTATTATTATTATCATTATTATTATTATTATTATTATTATTATTATTATTATTATTATTATTATTATTATTATCATTATTATTATTATTATCATTATTATTATTATTATTATTATTATTATTATTATTATTATTATTATTATTATTATTATTATTATTATTATTATTATTATTATTGAAATAAAAAAAAACGAGAAGTCATATCCAGCGGAACATATCAGGGTGGAAACAAATATAACAAAAGATTGAAGCAGCTTCAATATAATATGGTCATCCTAGCAATCATTTTTTATCTATAAAGAAGCAAAAAATGTATATAAAATAAATAATATCTTTCTTTTCCCACTTTTATCTCTTTATATTCTTAGAGTTCAGTCTTTTCCCTTTGGCGGAGTAAAAGTAATTTGCTTTCAAGAGAAATTTACATAAAACAATGGAATAGTTGCTCACTGACACCATGACCACACGTGGTCCCGAATATCTTATGAGAGAGAGAGAGAGAGAGAGAGAGAGAGAGAGAGAGAGAGAGAGAGAGAGAGAGAGAGAGAGAGAGAGAGAGAGAGAGAGAGAGAGAGAGAGAGAGAGAGAGAGAGAGAGAGAGAGAGAGAGAGAGAGAGATAAGATCCCAAGGAATCAATAAACATTTCTTTGGAAACTTATATAATTTTCAATATGAATAAACAAATAAATAAATAAATACATAAATAGACCTACAAATATAGATATTAATATATAAATAGACAGATGCAAAAATAATAAATTAATAAGTAAATATGTAAATAAAAGAATAATACACTAATAAATACATCTATAAACAAAATAAACAAAAATAGTGCAATATTATCCATGACAGTAAACAATTAAACTTGCACCCCTGAGCGCATGAGTGCAAGCACGAATATACGCATACTTTTCTATACGCATAAAAGCCTAAACACAGGTAGAGTAATTCGCTTAAACAAGAAGAAGGAGTAAACAAGGGAGCTGTTTTAAGCTCTGAAAAAACAAACACACAAACAAAGTAAACTAGTAAAAGAACATACCAAACTAAGTTTAGGATTTGTATATTTGTACCTCTCACACACGCTGTCTAGGCTAAACAAAACCCTCAGTGTATACCCAAAGTGCAAAGTGGAATGAGAGAGAGAGAGAGAGAGAGAGAGAGAGAGAGAGAGAGAGAGGAGAGAGAGAGAGAGAGAGAGAGAGAGAGAGAGAAGAGAAGAGAGAGAGAGGAGAGAGAGAGAGAGAGAGAGAGAGAAACTATGCATAGTAAGACAGTTTTCAAAAAGAAATTATTCGAAAATATACACACTATATACATCATCTATCTATGTACATGAGCAATTTTCCCCTTATAAGGAGGGTGGCTGAGTCAAGGCAAAATACTCTGATTCTTTGAGGGAAGAAAATACAAAGGAGGGACTTCCCAGTCCCCTTGCTCCGTCGCACTTAGTATTTTAGACTCCTCCCTCAGGGAAGCATCATATCTCGCCTTAAGCATGCAGTCTACGAATTAAACATATACAGGGATTATCCACGAAGTGATCTGTATGACATATCTTCGCTAGAACCACTTAGTTGGCGGATAAGATTGAAATTGCAGAGGGTGTCTCTAATGTGAACATAGCAAGTCTCAATGCCCACAGCATCAGATGTAATGGCGTTATGATGAAACGTATGTTCACAAACTTAGGTTCCAGACAAATATCAAAGTCCATCAGTTTACATACATACACACATACACGCACGCACAGACGCGCACGAACACATTTATATATGACGCAACAGCTATGTGAAGAGATAAATGAATATAAATTGCCAGCACGACAAAGAAAAGAGAAAGACAATTTTGACAATATTTACCACTCGTCTTGGCAACAATAGTAAACAATGATACTTCAAGTGACGCGTCTATTTTTAACCGACCATTATGTAATACAACTTCTAAGAGGCTAAACAGACGGAAACATTCCGCGATGAAATTCCTCTCCTCCTTCATTTTGTTGCTATTTTAAACACATTTATCAAATATATTTCATGACAACAAGCAATATATATATATATATATATATATATATATTTATATATTATATATATATATAATTATATATATATATAGATATATATATGTGTGTGTGTGTGTGTGTGTGTGGTGTGTGTGTGTGTGTGTGTGTGTGTGTGTGTGTGTGTGTGTGTGTGTGTGTGTGTGTGTGTGTGTGTGTGTGTGTGTGTGTGTGTGTGTGTGTGTGTGTGTGTGTGTGTGTGTGAGAGAGAGAGAGAGAGAGAGAGAGAGAGAGGAGAGAGAGAGAGAGAGAGAGAGAGAGAGAGAGAGAGAGAGAGAGAGAGAGAGAGAGAGAGCCATTGTTTCCCACGTCAACAGAAAATAATAGATAAATTAATTATAAATCAAGATCAGGGGAAATATATATAAAGAGTTGCCAAGACTCCAGATTCTAAAGCAGCTTAGAATGTTGTAAACGCACCAACGTAGAAAAAAATAAAAAATCATTAGAGAAATAGTCTGTGAGCGAACTTCTCAGGAAGTTAAATTCAGTTTTTTCTACCTCCTACTGCTGAAAAAAGTCACAACATTTTTGGCATTGCGAAGTTAAAATGTTTTTTCTTTACAATATACAATAATTTTATTATTATTATTATTATTATTATTATTATTATTTATATATTATTATTATTATTATTATTATTATTATTATTATTATCAGTATAATTATTATTATTAATGATTATATATTATTATTATTATTATTATTATTATATTATTATTATTATTATTATTAATTATTATTATTATTATTATTATTATATATTATTATTTTTATTATCAACAGCAGGGTTGCCTGAACTGTAACAAAGAAACAGAGGTGTTTGGGCTTCACCACATCCTGCCCATCTTTTGAGGCTAAAGATGCTACCACAAGCTGAAAATGAACAAGCAGAAAACAAATTTGTATTGCAAATCATATAAGAATGGGGGGGGGGGGGAGAATTTGTTTCCCTGTGAATTTTGAAAATCACTAGTTTTTCTTCCTGCTTTTACTATGTTCGCTGTGCTTTAGGGATAAAATCTTGGCAAGGAATCCGAATTAAGCCCCATTGATAAATACACCACTAAACAAATATGTTACGAGAGTATATAGTATATTTATTTGCAAGATGCTTAGCGTTTAAGGAAATTCGAATGGAAAATACTGAAGTCTACCTACTTTCGAACTAAAAATATTTTTTAGAACAGTTAAACATGAAGATATTTTTCAGTCCATTTTCGAAAATCTATCAATAGTTGAGTAGATGAAGGACCTGGCTCCCACCCAGGAGCTCACCAATTCAGCATCCCCAAATTGGTACTTAAAGCTTCCACTTCTGCCGTGCTTGAGAAG
>JAXCGZ010023984.1:15000-17500 GCA_037179515.1 Halocaridina rubra | reverse complement strand
ATATATATATATATATATATATATATATATATATATATATATATATATATATATATATATATATATATATATATATATATATATATATATATATATATATATATATATATATATATATATATATATATATATATATATATATATATATATATATATATATATATATATATATATATATATATATATATATATATATATATATATATATATATATATATATATATATATATATATATATATATATATATATATATATATATATATATATATATATATATATATATATATATATATATATATATATATATATATATATATATATATATATATATATATATATATATATATATATATATATATATATATATATATATATATATATATATATATATATATATATATATATATATATATATATATATATATATATATATATATATATATATATATATATATATATATATATATATATATATATATATATATATATATATATATATATATATATATATATATATATATATATATATATATATATATATATATATATATATATATATATATATATATATATATATATATATATATATATATATATATATATATATATATATATATATATATATATATATATATATATATATATATATATATATATATATATATATATATATATATATATATATATATATATATATATATATATATATATATATATATATATATATATATATATATATATATATATATATATATATATATATATATATATATATATATATATATATATATATATATATATATATATATATATATATATATATATATATATATATATATATATATATATATATATATATATATATATATATATATATATATATATATATATATATATATATATATATATATATATATATATATATATATATATATATATATATATATATATATATATATATATATATATATATATATATATATATATATATATATATATATATATATATATATATATATATATATATATATATATATATATATATATATATATATATATATATATATATATATATATATATATATATATATATATATATATATATATATATATATATATATATATATATATATATATATATATATATATATATATATATATATATATATATATATATATATATATATATATATATATATATATATATATATATATATATATATATATATATATATATATATATATATATATATATATATATATATATATATATATATATATATATATATATATATATATATATATATATATATATATATATATATATATATATATATATATATATATATATATATATATATATATATATATATATATATATATATATATATATATATATATATATATATATATATATATATATATATATATATATATATATATATATATATATATATATATATATATATATATATATATATATATATATATATATATATATATATATATATATATATATATATATATATATATATATATATATATATATATATATATATATATATATATATATATATATATATATATATATATATATATATATATATATATATATATATATATATATATATATATATATATATATATATATATATATATATATATATATATATATATATATATATATATATATATATATATATATATATATATATATATATATATATATATATATATATATATATATATATATATATATATATATATATATATATATATATATATATATATATATATATATATATATATATATATATATATATATATATATATATATATATATATATATATATATATATATATTGGGCCATCACAATTATCAAATAAGCACATTAAATATGTGAAAACATGAATCTTTTTTTACCCCGACCGGGACTCGAACCTAGGACTTATGATTACTAAGTCAAGGCGCTACCACTACACCACAGAAGGTTAAAAGGAATCCAACCTTATAGCTTATATCTGCTATACTTAGGAATGAACGCATTCTAACCGAATGCCACTCTGTTCATATTACAGATTCCCCAACCTCACTCGTGGCTTCATTTTAGCATTTAATTCAAATCCCAATCTCATTCGGGCCATCAAATTATCAAATAAGCACATTAAATATGTGAAAACATGAATCATTTATTACCCCGACCGGGACTCGAACCTAGGACTTATGATTACTAAGTCAAGGCGCTACCACTACACCACAGAAGGTTAAAAGGAATCCAACCTTATACCTTATATCTGCTATACTTAGGAATGAACTCATTCTAACCAAATGCCACTATGTTCATATTACAGATTCCCCAACCTCACTCGTGGCTTCATTTTAGCATTTAATTCAAATCCCAATCTCATTCGGGCCATCAAATTATCAAATAAGCACATTAAATATGTGAAAACATGAATCATTTTTACCCCGACCGGGACTCGAACCTAGGACTTATG
>JAXCGZ010023984.1:0-10000 GCA_037179515.1 Halocaridina rubra | reverse complement strand
TATATATATATATATATATATATATATATATATATATATATATATATATATATATATATATATATATATATATATATATATATATATATATATATATATATATATATATAATCTGCATCTTTAATGAAGTCCATATGGAGTCGCTGCTTTTCAGAGGCATCATGGATGAGAGTGGTTATTCCTGGTTCATAAATTTACCACCGGATATCCATCCAGACATATCGCTTTCTTATTCTCTGATCATACAATAGGATCTATGCTTCTAATCAACCTCTTTGTTTTGGTTCAAGTTTTGCGATCCGACAGCCTCTATAACACCAACCCTTCTTTCTCTCTGCAAGTCTTCCAATGATTACACGGGGTCTCTGTTTTTCACTAACCTTTTGCATGCCATTCCTGACATATACCCCTATTAATCTACAGTTACTATTTGCTTTTCGATCGAAGTTTTAAATCCAGATTTTTTTTAACAAGAAATTGTAACCTGCTCCATGTTCAGGTGGTTCTCTACAAATTAATACGAATACATAAACTAATACATATACAAAGAGTATGTAGCATGAGACATAGAATTTATGGAGAAAAAAAAATAGAGAATAGAATACATGGAAATGCATAGAAAATAGGAAAACAAATTATAAAGAATAAAATATATATAGAAAATATATTTTCTTTACTAGTGTGAAACCTGAACAGGCAAAAACTGCCTTCATCAATAAAGGCCCGGGCACGAAAAAAACACCAAGACGAAGGAAAAGAAAAAGGTAAAGGACAAGACAGAGATGAGGTAATGTCACACAAACTAAAACAACAGACAGAAAAACAATCAAAGTACAGAGGACCCATAGATATGGAGGACTAGGCCCTGAGATGACGATAGATCTGCTTTTTGAAGGATGATAGGTCATAAGAATTAGGAAAGACAAAAGGAGGCAGGGAGTTCCAGAGTCTGGAGGTAGATGGGAAAGAGCAGCCGCTGCACCGACCAATCCGCGAGCTACGAATCTCCACACAGTACCTTTGAGATGAGGCCGCTTTGCTAGTGTTACGCGGCTTTGGCAGTGGGAGAGGGATGCAACTCGGCACCTCATCAGAGCAGTGATGGAAGTAGTAGTGATAGAAAAGAGGAAGGAAAGATACCATACGGCGAAGAGAGAGATAATCCAGATTAGAGGTGAGAGAAGGGCCATTAATGAGTCTGACATTTCTTAGATTCAACCCTATCAAGGAGATAAGTATAAGAAGAAGCACACCAAATGTGTGAGCAGCATTCTAAGCAGGGACCTATTTGACCTTTTTAAATTTTAAGTAACTGTAAAGAGGAAACGTAATGACAAAAAAAAAAAACAATTTATTGGATGAAGATTTAGAAATCTGGATTATGTGATTCCTCCAAGACAAGTTAGAGGCTATATGGATTTCAAATATGTTGAAAGAATTAAGAGAGTAAATTTCGTTAGCTTCGGGGACAGTAGGGTTATCAGAAGGAGAAGAAGATAAAGAGATAGCCAGAAACTGTGTCTTGGAGGCATTGATTTTAACTAAATTTTTCAATACCCTCTCCAAATCGGAGTTGATAGTAGAAGAAAGAGTGATACGAAACTGATTACGAGTAGCAGATGAAGGTTGTGAAGAAAGGGCAGAGGAAAGGTTAAGGGTAGAATCATCAGCAAAGGCATGAAAGAAGAGAGGAAGATGGGGATTGTAGAAGATCATTGATGAAAAGAAGGAACAGAGTGGGAGAAAGAACAGACCCCTGTGGAACACTACTGGTAACAGATATAAAACGGTCAGAAAGAAAACTGGAAATCAGAGAACAGAAAGAAGGGGTATAGCCAAAGGCAAGGAGTCTGGCCAACGAAGCCTTGTTCTGGACTCTGTCAAAGGCCTTAGAGATATCAAGGGCGACGACAAAGGATTCCCCATAGTTCCTCAGAGAAGATGACCATACACGAGAAAGATAGGATAGGTGGTCACTAGTGGATCTTGCCTTGCGGAAGCCGTACTGGTGATCGGAAATTAGTGAGTTAGAATCTAGGCGTTTCAAGACAGAGAAACAATCAAAATAAATAAAATAATATATAGATGATACATAGAAAATTAGTGAATGATACAAAGAAAAATATATAGAAAATATATAAATTCATAAAAAATACATAGGAAAATATGGAATAATAAATAGAAAATATATAAATACATAAAAGAAAATACATAGAAAAATGTAAAATAATAGATAGAAAATATTTTAAAATTAAAAATTATATACAAAGAGCAGGAAAGAGAATAATACGCAATAAATGTAGAATAAAACATTAAAAAAATATAAAATAAAATAAATAATAAAGACAAAATGAAACAAATTAAAGTAAAATAAAATACAGTGAAAAGGCGTTTATACACGTGGAAACACACATTGAAATATTGATAGAAAAAACAACGAAAACACATCAATAAATACACATAAAAATATATAGAAAAAATCAATGACACCTAAGGCTAAATTCAAGCAATAAATATTTCATGGCTTTATACCCCGATTCCCACCCACCCACCCACTCATAAAAAAAAAAAAATACACACATAATGCCTACGTGACCCCTGGGGGCACCATCGCATTCCTTTCAGAGAAACATGTTTTGATATTGGAAATATTAAAAACAAAAATGGTAAAAGTTTTTTTAAAACGGATATAAATAGCCAAGCTATTCCTCCTAAACTAACAGAAGATTTGTTCTCTCACTTTCTCTCTCTTTCTCACTATCTATCTATCTATCTATCTATCTATCAATCTATCTATCTATCTATCCATCTATCTATCTATTTATCTATCTATCTATCTATCTATCGATCTATATATCTATCTCTCCTTCCTGCTTTCCCTAAATGAAAATATAAAAAATGGAAATATGAGTTATAGTTTCTAATATGGATATTAATACCAAAGACATTCCCCGTGAACTATTCGCAATTCTCTCTCTCTCTCTCTCTCTCTCTCTCTCTCTCTCTCTCTCTCTCTCTCTCTCTCTCTCTCTCTCTCTCTCTCTCTCTCTCTCTCTCTCTCTCTCTCTGCTGGCTAGTACAGTGGTAACGCGCTGGCTTCGCATTCACGAGGTCGAAAGATCGGTTCCCGTCCAAGACCGAGAGTTTAAACTGTTTACTGGCAGGAACTGCTGTGGTTGGACACCACAGTGGGGGGTTGGGGCTTACCCTGGCTGACGAATACCCATTGTATTGAAATGGAAATAAAGTTTACTCTCTCCATAAATGGAAACAGGAGGGAAGGTTATGAAAAGGAGGAGGAGAAAAAGAGTAATTAGGAGCCATAGTGGCAACTATAAACTCCCAATGGGGAAAAAAGGATGGGGGGAAAAGATGGAGGGAGAGAAGGAACACCAGTGATCATCATAGTGGCAGCTAATTTCCATAGAGGGAAATAGGAAGGAGGGGGATGAAAAGGAGAAGGGGAAAAAGCGTAATTAGGAGTCATTGTGTCAGCTATGACTCCTAATAGGTGGAAAATGAAGGGGGGGGGAAATGGAGGGAGAGAAGGAAAATCTCTGGTCACCATAGCCCAGCTATGATTTCCATTGATGGAAAAAGGAGAGAGGGAGATGAAAAGGAAAAGGGGGAAAAGAGTAATTAGGAGCCATAATGTCAGCTATGACTCCTAATGGAAGGAAATGAAAGGGTGAGAAGACGAAGGAAGAGAAAGAAAATCAATGATCACCATAGTCGCAGCTGTAATTTCCATTAATGGAAAAAGGAGAGAGGGGGAAAGAAAAATAGACAGGGAATTGAGAAATTAGAAGCCATAGCGGCAACTATGACTCCCAAAGGAGGGAAATGAAGGGGGAATATATGGAGGGAGAGAAAGAAAATCAGTGGTCATCATAGTAGCAGCTATGATCTCTACAAATAGAAACAGGAAGGAAGGGGATGAAAAGGATGAGGGGGAAAATATTTATTAGGAGCCATAATGGCAGCTATTACTCCCAATGGGTGGAAAATGAAGGGAGGGGAGATGGAGAGAGAGAAGGAAAATATATGGTCACCATAGACCAGCTATGATTTCCATTGATGGAAAAAGGAGGGAGTGGGATGAAAAAGAGGATGAAAAAAGGGTACTTAGGAGCCATAGTGGCAGCTATGACTTCCAATGGAGGGAAAAGAAAGGGGGAAAAGATGAAGGGAGTTAAAAAAATCAATGGTCATTATAGTGGCAGCTATGATCTCCATTGATGGATGGAGGAAGGAGGGGGATGAAAAAGAGAAGGGGAAAAATAGCCATTAAGAGCCATAGTGGCAGCTATGACTCCCAATGGAGGGAAAAGGAAGGGGGGAAGAGATAGAAGGAGAGTAGAAAAATCAATGATCATCATAGTGGCAGCTATGATTTCAAATCAAATAAAATCAGAATCAAAAACTTTCTTTCCAATATACATTGGTCATTCACATAAAATTATTATGTATACAACGTATAAAATACATGCAGAATTATTCAGTACTACAAACCAGTTCTGTGGCCAAGCACATCATCAACATTTAAAGGACTAACCAACATTAAAACCTCCAAAGATAAAACAGTTAAGCAATTTTAAAATCATCACAACATAATTAAAATTTACAGCAAACTTTTTAAAACCAAATACGAAACATGCATAGCATAAAAATACATAAAAGAAAATAAAAATGATGACAAATGGATTCTTTAAAATGCAACATAAAAATTTACGTAAATAAATATCATCAAATCTTTAAAACTAGCACACTAAAGCACTAGAATCTAAAATAATAGAACATGAGGTATTAAACTGGAACATAATAAAGCCATAAAATTCAACCAATAACATGAAAACATAAAATTGCAAAAATACATGGTTCAGAGATAAAATGAATCGTCAACACCTTATTAAAACTAAGGTAGGGTGTACGTTTAAATTAATGTACGGTAGTCTAAAGTATTTCTTTTATTTATTTAAGAGAGTGGTTTTTAGTTTTTCCTTAAAAATATGTAACGAAGGCTAATTCTTTATGTTTTCTGGAATACTGTTATATGTTGTTGGTGCTTTGACTAATATACTTGGAGCTCCCATACCCGTTTTAGTCCTCTGAATGAAAAGATTATTTGATTGACGTGTATTTCTAGTTACCGTATTCCCCACCGTTGGTAAAAAGAACAGCCATTCAGGCAACAGATTGTTACAAATTTTATATGCATAAACACATATATCAAAAGTAATTTTGCAACTCATGTTCAGCCATTTAAGTTCGCAAAGAATAGGTGTTACGTGATCATATTTTCTAGCTCCACCGAAAGTTACTTTGGCGGAAAAAAAATTTAATTTCTGTACTCTTTCCGCTTGTTGTTTGGTTGTTACACCCCAGACTTTTAAACAATAATTAATGATGCTCAAAACCAGTGACTGTACAGCTGTTACACGTGTTGTTTTATCAAAGCTATCCTTGATCCTGTTCAAAAACATTAGTATACCACTAATTTTACTTGATATTTGATTAATATGAACATCAAGTAGCAAATATTGATCCATAAAAACTCCAAGATTTTTTACTGATTTCGATGGTATGATAGCAGTGTTACCAAAATTTATTACGGTGTTTGATGGTATAAGTGAGACAATTTGTCTTGGCCCAACAAACATGCATTGCGTGTTATTTTCGTTTACATTTAGTCCGTTCATCGGAATATATTTTTTGCTTCCTTAAGGGCTAATTGTGCTATGTTTATTAAATCATTTAGTTCACTTACTTTGCCCGATATAATAATCTGCGAGTCATCAGCATATTGTACCAAAAAGTAATTTCTTAAAATCTCATGCATGCCATTGATATAAATTAGAAATAAAATCGGACCTAAAACTGAACCTTGAGGCACACCATATTTTACTGCTCTTGGAGATGAAACATCAGAACCTAACCTAACAGACTGAACTCTATTGCTCAAATAACTCTCAAACCATCGCCTATCTATCTTTAACTAGTAACATTTTTCTAAGAGAACATTATGAGAAACGCTGTCAAATGCTGTAGATAGATATAACAGTAAAATTAAAGATATCTTTTGATTTTCAATATCATCATAAATATGTTGATTTACTTTTAGTAGTGCCGTTTCAGTTGACAAGTTTGGTCGAAAACCATGTTAGCTATCCGTTAATAAGCTATCCGTTAATAATCTTTTACTTTCGAGAAACATTACTAGCTGCAATGCAAGTACCTTTTCTAAGATTTTCGAGAGAATGGGGAGCAAAGAAATAGGACGGTAATTACTTACGTCTTCCACATCACCATCTTTAAAAAATGGCACTACGTGTGGATGCTTCCATAGCTCAGAATATATAAAGGTAACGATTGAGGTATTAATAATAACAGTTATATAAAATATCAAAATTGGGAGGGAATTTTTCAAGTATTTTAAAGTAATACCGTCTGATCCAAAATAATTTGTCTCTTTTAAATTTTAAAAGATTAGAAATACCGTATCTACATCCACAAGTTGAGGTCTGAAATAAGAGTTGTCAGAATAGTGAATATTGTTCGCTACATTTGGGGGTCTGTAATTTTGTTTCTAAACCTTCTTTTGACTTCTGATATGCATTCTCGCCTACGCATGCAAAATATTGATTAAATTAATTTGCCTTTTGAGAAGGGTTTTCAAAATTATGTTTTTCATTCTTTTTAAGACCAGGTATCATATTTTTATTAACCCCCCATGTCACCCCATTATCCCCTTTACAAGTAACTAATTTATCCTTAAAATATCTAATTTTAGCATTGTTTAAAGGACTCGGTATTTTTTTTTATTGTTTATACTTATTTGCTAATTTAGAGTTATGTCGGTTCACTTTTAGCTCTGACTGAAAATTATTTTTTTTCGGCAAGTAATGTCTTTAGATTTTTATCTATCCAAGGAGCAAAGGGTCTTGTTAATTCAACAGTTATGATAGGTGCACACTGATCTAAACATTTATTGAAGGTTTCTGTAAGGGTAATTACCTGGAAGTTTGCATTGTCTGTGTGCAAGATATTATTCAGTACATGCGACTGGTTTAAAAGTAAATTACAAAATATGTATTGACTATACTTCTTTCTACATCTATAAGTTATGGTTTGGGATTTTGGTTTGGGTTTAAGTATGTCTACAATTACCGTTATCATCTCATGAACAGCAACAGTACTCGGAAATACATCTGCCTTGACTATCATTTCCTTTTATTTGTGATTAACAGATCTAGCAAAGTGGAGGAAGTCGAAGTTATTCTAGTGGGTTTATCAATTATTTGTTTCAAACTTAGATTATTGATTATCTTTATCATATCGTTACCTCTAACACTTAAGTCATCGTTAAAATCACCTAAAATAAAAACAGGCTTATTTTTTTAAAAAATGAGCCATTAAAAGCCATAGTGGCAGCTATGACTCCCAATGGAGGAAAAAGGAAGGGGGGAAGAGATGGAGGGAGAGATGGAAAATCAATGGTCATCATAGTGGCTGCTATGATTTCCATTGATGGATGGAGAAAGGAGGGGGATGAAAAAGAGGAAGGGAAAAAGACCCATTAAGAGCCATAGTGGCAGCTATGACTCCCAATGGAGGGAAAAGGAAGGGCGGAAAAGATGGAGGGAGAGAAGGAAAATCAATGGTCATCATAGTGGCAGCTATGATTTCCATTGATGGATGGAGGAGGGAGGGGGATGAAAAAGAGGAGGAGAAAAAGACCCATTAAGAGCCATAGTGGCAGCTATGACTCCCAATGGAGGGAAAAGGAAGGGGGGAAGAGATGGAGGGAGAGAAGGAAAATCAATGGTCATCATAGTGGCAGCTATGATTTCCATTGATGGATGGAGGAGGGAGGGGGATGAAAAAGAGGAGGGGAAAAATACCCATTTAGAGCCATAGTGGCAGCTATGACTCCCAATGGAGGGAAAAGGAAGGGGGGAAGAGATGGAGAGAGAGAAGGAAAATCAATGGTCATCATAGTGGCAGCTATGATTTCCATTGATGGATGGAGGAGGGAGGGGGATGAAAAAGAGGAAGGGAAAAAGGAAGGGTGAGAAATGATGGAGGAAGATTAAATTAATCAATAATTGCCATGATCCTCCATGACTGACACAGATGAAAGGCAGAATTCGTGATTTCATGTCTTATATCTTCTTCTCCAAATTATTCTTTCAGAACTTGTGACATTTTGACGTACTTACCGCCACCATTACTGTGTATCACTAGCAATGGCCACCACCAAGGGGTGGCGTTATCTGATGAACGAGCTTTATTTTGTTCATTTTCCTTATTACATTTTCTATCAGCGACCTGATTCTCATTTTCAACCTTTTCGAATACTGCCGCTTTTACTTCATCTTCACATTCCTCAAAAGCCTCCTCTGTGCCATCAGTGCTTTCTTCTTGATCTCCACATGACAAGTATTCATCAGATACATCGTCTTCACATTCCTCAAAAGTGTCTGTGTAAGCTATCAGACAACGATTTTTTTCTAGTTTGCTGGTTTCATTTGAGAAATAAACTGTACTGTTTTCAGATTCCTCCTTGCATTTTCCAGAATCATCTGGAGTATGATCTTCAGCTTTTACGGGTGCAACTTTAGATTTGCTGTAGGTCAGCTTGACGTATTTCATTCCCAAACAAGATATCATAGTTGCAAAGCAGATGCCAGCACCAAGCAGAACTGGGTATACCAAGTGATGTAAAGCAACTTGCCAGCCACTGGTATGTGTTACTGCTTCTGGAGCCTTCAAGGTCGCCTGAGGCACTGCAACGAACATCTTGTACCATGTTTTTTGGAAGTCATTCATTTGTTTGTATTGGTTGAAGTTAGCACCATACAACGCACAAGCCTTTTGGAATCTTTTGTATCCAAAGATGTGTGTCTTCAAAACGTCTTGATGCTGCTGGACTTCTGGAATACCATTTCCTACAACTGGTAGCTTTTTGAGTATTCTCAGAGGGAAACTTTCCAGATTGCCTCGCGCTTTCTCAGTCCATGCCTGGAGTACTTCATTCTCTTGTAGAACTTCAGTTTCTCTTGAAATCCAAAAGCGCTGGCTGAGAAATCCAGAAATGAAGACTGAAGACCAAAAGAGAATTGACAAGTAGTAAATAAGAGTTGTGTAATTCATATTGTAACTATGCATTACCAAACCAACTCCTCAGCACACATTCATACGCATATACAGCTTGTCGAATTCCTTTGATTATGCCGACTGTGTACCGTCTCTCTCCAGATGTCTTATGCCATTAATGAGCAATCATTTATACAAATACACATATCTACCCAAGCGCTCAAAAGCTCTCTCTCTCTCTCTCTCTCTCTCTCTCTCTCTCTCTCTCTCTCTCTCTCTCTCTCTCTCTCTCTCTCTCTCTCTCTCTCTCTCTCTCTCTCTCTCTCTCTCTCTCTCTCTCTCTCTCTCTCTCTCTCTCTCTTCATTTACTAATTCAGCTTTATCTCTGTCTACTTCATGGCATATATTTCCTTCTCTCTCTCTCTCTCTCTCTCTCTCTCTCTCTCTCTCTCTCTCTCTCTCTCTCTCTCTCCTCTCTCTCTCTCTCTCTCTCTCTCTCTCTCTCTCTCTCTCTCTCTCTCTCTCTCTCTCTCTCTATCTCTCTCTTTCTCTCTCTCTCTCTCTCTCTATCTATCTATCTATCTATCTATCTATCTATTTATCTATCTATCTATCTATCTATCTATCTATCTATCTATCTATCTATCTATCTCCCTCTCTCTCTTTTCTATCCCACCATCACATTTAGAGACTAAAATGAATTTGGCTCCAGCACTTTCTAATGATGTCATTGAGAGAGAGAGAGAGAGAGAGAGAGAGAGAGAGAGAGAGAGAGAGAGAGAGAGAGAGAGAGAGAGAGAGGAGAGAGAGAGAGAGAGAGAGAGAGAGAGAGAGAGAGAGAGAGAGAGAGAGAGAGAGAGAGAGAGAGACTCATAAGAATGAGGCTCCAGCTCTTTCTGATGAT
>JAXCGZ010023983.1:0-19409 GCA_037179515.1 Halocaridina rubra | reverse complement strand
GTTTGGAGAAAAATGGACATGCACAAGCGTCTAAGATGATAGGTGTGAATGCAGTGGACGGTGACGATTCCAGTTCAGATACTTCAGCCGAGTATATCCTAGGTGTCAAGTTGCAGACGACACATGGACAGCCAGAAGAAATGACGGTCAACAAAAGTGATAATCCCTGTACACAGCAAGTGATGAAAGTGAATAAAGTGTCAGAGAAATTCAAATATCTATATACCAATCTGTAAGTTGGTAAAAATAGTGTCAAATTTCAAATCGATAGCGGAGCAGGTGTAAATGTGTTACCTCGAAATATGGTTCCCAGTAATGTAAAAATTGAATCTAGTGAAGGGTTACAACTAAAAATGTGGAATAATTCCGCAGCCAAACCAGGTGGAAAATGTAGAATCCAAGTGAAAAATGAGAGAAATTCAAAGAGATATAATGTTGAGTTTATTATATTGGCTGAGAATTATATGCCTTTGTTAGGAAAACGTGCATCAGAACAGATGGGTTTCCTTACCATCAATTATGATAACATATGTTCTGTACACAGTGAATCTTGTAATACTGATGTTTTTCAGGAATATTCAGATGTGTTTGGTAATGAAATTGGTAAGTTACCTGGGGTGGTACGGGTGACTTTAGACAAAGAAGTCAAGCCATTTGCTATATCTTCATGTAGAGTGCCAATTCAACTTAAAAGGAAGGTAAAATCCAAATTATCTGAGTTAAAGAAACAAAATGTCATTTGTAAAGTAGATGAACCAACTGAATGGGTGAGTTGCATGGTAGTAGCTTCTAAGAAAAATAGTGAAGACATAAGAATTTGCATAGATCCTCAGCAATTAAATAAAGCCATAATTAGAGAAATGCATCCTTTGCCAATTATCGATGATGTTTTACCTGAATTAGCACAAGCTAAAGTGTTCTCTAAACTAGATTTAAGAAATGGATATTGACACGGTGTTTTGGATGAAGAGTCAAGTCATTTAACTACCTTTCAAACCCCTTTTGGAAGATATCGGTGGCTTAGACTGCCTTTTAGCCTAGCAATCAGTAGTGAAGTTTTTCAGAAACGACTGCAGAGCTCTTTAGATGGTTTGCTAGGAATAATTTGCATTGCTGATGACATTTTGGTATATGGAATAGGTAATTCTCTAGAAGAAGCACAGTTAGATCATGATGAAAATTTAAGAAATTTAATGGAAAGATGTCGTAAGCATGGTATCCGTCTTAACAGAGAAAAGGCTGAAATAAGAAAGAGTGAGATAACATTTCTTGGACATGTGATAACTAATGAAGGCCTTAAGCCAGATCCCAGTAAAATTGAAGCCATTGTATCGATGAAAGCTCCAACTAATGTCTCTAAGATTCAACGCTTTAGTGGAATGATAAACTATTTGTCAAAGTTCATGCCTAGACTCTCTGACCTGATGGTGCCCATACGACAATTTTACATAAAGACAAAGTGATGGGGTGATGAACAGGCTAGAGCTTTTGAGAAAATTAAGTGTTGCTTCACTAAGACTCCAATTCTTGCTTATTATGATCACAGTAAACAGTTAGTTATACAGTGTGATGCTAGCAAATGTGGACTTGATGCAGTTCTAATGCAAGGTGGTAGACCGTTGTCTTATGCAAGTAGAGCTCTAACTGACACGGAAGCAAGGTATGCTCAGATAGAGAAAGAAATGCTGGCTATTGTGTTTGCTTTCAAGAAATTCCATCAGTACACTTTTGGACAACATACTTTGGTTATAACTGATCACAAACCACTTCAGAGTATAATCTTGAAACCATTAGATAGAGCACCAAAGAGGCTACAAGGCATCTTATTGACTGCACAACAATACGATATTGAACTTAAGCATACTGCTGGTAAGAACATGCATATTGCAGATTTGCTGTCTCGATCATTTCTTAGTGAAACTGAAAATGGTAATGATTTTGAATATGTTAACGTTGTATCTTATTTGCCTATTAGGGAAGACAGGTTAAAGAAAATTTGTGATGCTGTGGCCAGTGATGAAATTTTGCTTTAAGTGACAAATATGATAACAAATGGGTGGCCAGAGAATAAATGTGATGAACCTATAATTGTTTTGACTTATTATCATATCAGAGATGAACTATCTATACAGAATGGACTTGTATTTAAAGGTGATAGAGTTGTGATCCCTGCCAATTTGAGGAAAGAAATTAAACAGGCTATTCACTCTTGTCACATTGGCGTAGAAAGTTGTCTACGAAGGGCTCGTGAGTGTGTATATTGGCCAGGCATGAATTGTGATATTAAAGAACATATTTTTCAATGTGAAATCTGTTGCAAATTTCACTCTTATGCCACATTAAGTGTCTGATAGGCCATGGGAGAAAGTTGGCACAGATATTTTTGAATTGAATAACCAGTTTTATGTTCTGGGAAATTGATAGGTTAGAAGATATAAAAGCATCTACTGTTATATGTAAGCTAAAACCACATTTTGCAAGGTATGGTACTCCTTCCATCTTAGTTAGTGACTGTGGAACTCAATTTACAAGTGATTTATTTCAGAATTTTATAGGAGTGTGGGATATAGAACATTGTACGTCAAGCCCTAAACATCCTCAGTCTAATGGACAGGCAGAATCCACAGTAAAAACTGCAAAGTCTATACTCAGAAAAGCCATAGAAAGCAATAATGACCCTTATTTGGCAATATTAGACTATCGTAATTGTCCGTCTCACAGTGATGAATACAGTCCTGCTCATAAAAGCCTAGGGAGACGCACACGTACTCTTCTCAAAGTTTCTTCAAAGTTGCTGAAACCATCTGAGATCAATGTAAATAAAATTAAGATTAACAGACATTATAGAAATAGCAGGTCCGCTAAATATTACGATGTGCATGCCAAAGATCTAGATCCTTTACAGAAAGATGATGTTGTGAGAATAAAACCCACTGTAATGGGAAAGAAAGCTTGGGAAAAAGGTATTGTGAAGGAACGCTTAGACGAGAGATCTTATGAAATTTCAACCGATGCTGGTTTATTGAGAAGAAATAGAGTAGACCTTAATAAGTCAAATGAAAGAAATGTTTCGTATCACAGTAGTGAAGATTCTAGTAATGTAGTACAAAGTCAGCAGCAGGTTGAAATTCCACAGGATAAACATGTAAACCCAACAAGTGAGAATCTCAGAGTTCAAAAGTCTTTCACTCCTCAAAAGAGAATCACAAGGAGTACAAGGAATATTTTACCCTCTAAATATAATGATTTTGTTGTTTACAAAGAGTGATTTATTTTTCGTTTTCAAGATGATAACTTTTTTTTTCTTCATAAAAAGAGGGATGTTGCAATATTTGACATAATTGTTATTTTGTTAATGAACGTATCCATGTTTTGCTTACATTGAAAGTAATAAAGATGCCCACTAGGGGGCAGACAAGAATTCTTCATAATGCCCTTTCAGTCTCCTATATTATTGTGCCTCATTTATCTATAAATATCTCCAAATTTAAGGAGCATCAAACATATATATATATATATATATATATATATATATATATATATATATATATATATATATATATATATATATATATATATATATATATATATATATATATGAAATCTGAATATATGCAATGAATATGTGAAATTTGTGTAACATTTCTTCACCAGAAAAACTTGATCAGAGTAAAATTATGTGTTAAGTAATTTCCAGTAACGAATCAAGTAAATAAAGCTACTCTCTGTACATCAAAATCTCCACAAATGGCTAAGTTAGGTTAGATAAAATTAGGAGGTAATTTAGCATTGCTTGATCCCATATAAATTTAAAAAAAAATAATATAAATCAGATGTATGCCTGAAATAGATATCTACAAGATTAATGGGACAGAGAATATTTTATTTTCTAGAAATAACAATAACAAAGTACTATGATCTGATGATGTACAATACCAAAATATCTACTTACAAGTACTTGAAGTACAATTTAAAAAATCATGAGAAACGGAGGTCAAATGTACATTCTCACTCCAGCACTGCCTGACATGAACTGAATTGAAATGAAATGAATGGATCATATATATATAATCAACCAATGGGATTATTCCATTTATCTCAGCTTTCAATAACTTATTTTCAGTGCAGAATAGAAGCGATTGACTGATATAAATCTCCTTCTATCAAACTAAAATGGCATTGTGTGACATCGGGATAAGCAAAGGAAATGGCTCTCATCGGGCCCGAGCTACAAGAAAACATGAGGAGGAAAAGCAGTTGGTTAAAGACAAGGCAGAAATACGAGATTTATAAATAAAAAGAAAAGGAGAGGCTGGAGGAATGTTGATGATTGGCTTTACGTCACGGACTCTCTCTTCTACTTAGGGCTAGGACGGTGCCTTCTAGCAAAGGACTTTGGCTCTACAAGGTGTTATTGTTACCCTGAGTGAATACCCTTGCCAACCTCAGACCGTGGTACCCCACGAATACTCGAGCTCACTGCTCAGAGTCACGAGCGTTACCACTTTGTCTCGGTGACCATAGTTCACGAGCAATTTCACTAGATATAGAAAACGTACCTAAAAGCATAAAAGAAAACGTAAATAATGCGGTTTTATATGGGTGACAAAAGAAAACGAGCTGGTTCATATGTAAGAAATTAAACAATAAAAAAAAAAAATACACTTATTAAGCACCATACAAAACAAAATCTAATCTAAAAAAGCCTCTGAAATGTGCAATAGATCTCCTACAATGATGTTTTTCACGTTTTATTTCATTGGTTTCTGATCGGCTAGAAATGAAATTATAAAAAAAAAATACGTGGTTGTGATTTGCTGTCAATGACGTAATGCACAAGCAATGAATGTACATTTACCGGCCATTTCATGTGTCGGATGGAATGGGGAGGATATGCGATAGAGAGTCTTCCTATTAATTATATCAAAACCATTTATACATCTATTTCTATATTTACGGTTTGATAGGTATTAACGCTTCAATTCATAACGAAATACAATATTTGCATACTATCTAATTTTGCAGTACGAGTGGAAACACGCTCTCCCTACCTCTGACAAGCACAATGGACTCTCGCCAGTACAGTGACAGTAGATAGCTGAAAAAGTAATGCGAGAGAGAGAGAGAGAGAGAGAGAGAGAGAGAGGAGAGAGAGAGAGAGAGAGAGAGAGAGAGAGAGAGAGAGAGAGAGTGTCCCAGAAAATTCGAATACAAATCTTTTATGTACGATGCTCACAGGTAATGAAGAGGGAGAGGGACACTGATATCGCACTTTTGCTTCCTATGAAATGAGACTTAAAGATTAAGTTCAGGGGTATGGTATGTAGCTTCAATCTTATATATAAATTACGTATATATATATATATATATATATATATATATATATATATATATATATATATATATATATATATATATATATATATATATATATAATTGGAGGGAGGAGTCATACCAACTGAGGAATCATCCCTCCCATACCCCCCCCCCCATTTTAGATCTCTTGAATAGGTCGTTCCTAGCTGTTAAGATATTCGTATCTGTACGAGACAGGCTCCTTAAACAATATTTTATTTCTCACTAATGAGCAAATACAAGTTGGCTAATAATAATAATAATAATAATAATAATAATAATAATAATAATAATAATAATAATAATAATAATAATAATAATAAACAATAATAATAATAATAATAATAATAATAATAATAATAATAATAATAATAATAATAATAATAATAATAATAATAATAATAATAATTATAATAATAAATATAAAAATAACAATAAATTTTCTTTTTATTAGAACACCGAGGATAAGATGACGAAATTGTAAATGGCTTTTGTACACAAAGAGAAACAGATAACACATGATACAAAAACAAGGGGAATATTAAGGGTAACTAACACAAGGCCGTAATAAGTAACCGAATACTATGTGTAGGAGGAATAATATACCAGTGCTGAAGCCTCTTAATGCCATAAGATTGAAGTTACTTACCATACTCCTGAACTTAATTTTCAAAGTCTTATTTTTTAGGAAGCAAAAGTGCGATTTTATTTAGAAGTATCAAGGAGTGGAAAGGATATGAGAGGTATCTAACATCTCAGAACATTGCATCATAAGCAGCATTCGAGGGAGTATCTACAGATAAGGCAGATTAGAAGTGGAAACAATGACACTACTACTTTAATATTTACTTTGAAGTATTATGTCACTATTAGTCCCAAGTATGGTTTAGGACACAAGACTGCTTAGAGCATGGGAACTAAGGCTGGTTGCCCTTTCTAATGCCTCACCGTGGGATTCATCTAAGGTACGTCACCTCCCGAGTAGAGTGTTTTAGCCACTGTGCTATCATGGTACTTGACCAACGACATTAAAAGCATCTATATATGACTGATGGTTCTACAAAGCATAAGAGAATTCCTAGAAAAACATGCCTGTAGGGGGAGAATGAATTTCTTCTACATATAATTCATGGCGAGGTTGGCTTTCTCTGAGATTGAGATCAAGGATTAAAAAATTGGATGGTGGTGTTAAGACATTATTAGGTAAGGTTGATGATTTGTTTTATGGTGGACGTGTGGCGCAGGAAGTCTGCAGCATTCCAGGATATGTGTAATTGAAGGAGGCAAAGTGATCAAGATATTAGGAAATTTGTGTCAGTATATGAACATACGTATTTCTTGTTTACTGCCCAAGGTATGACACTCCCAGACTCAGTCACGGCTTTCATGCTACTTGCCTCATGCAAGTTGAGTGACAATGAGCAGCAATTGGTGATGTCGGCCATCTCTGATGTGACATATAATAATATGAAAGCTGCTTTGAACCGCATATTTGCTAGGGATATTAGTGTACAGCCTGGCGCTGTTGGTGGAGGTGGAATGAAATGTGAACCTGTCTTACTGGCAGAGGAAGTGGAAGGTGACATTAAGGAGGAAGAGGCACTTATAGTAAAGGGTTTTCAGCACGGATGACGTAGGTCCCGAGGTGGTCATAGGGGAAGACTATCAACCACGATAAGGGGATACCACTGTCCGTCCACAATTAGAAAGCAGAATCCTCTAGGGACAGATGGGAAGTTGTCGAGGTGCTTGATACGAGACTCACGATTCCATGGAACTGCCCAGATGCATATGGATATTAGCCTAATGAAGTTGACAATGAGGCAGTGCATCTGTCATTATTTACTGGTTATATCGGAGGCAAGGAAAAGCTCGAGAAGTTTGAAAAAGGTCGGGGTAAAAATTATTCATGATATCACTTATGGTAATGTGCTTATTCGGTTATTGTTGGTCCCGAATGAGATTGGGAGTTGAATTAAATGCGAAAACGAATACACGAGTGAGGTTGGGGAAACTGTAATATGAACATGATGTCATTCAGATAGAATGCGTTCATTCCTAGCATAGCAGATATGAGCTATAACGATTGTTTCCCTTTAACCATCTGTGGTGCAGTTGGTAGCGCCTTGGCTTAGTAATTATAAGTCCTAGGTTCAAGTTCCGGTCGGGGTAAAAATGATTCATGTTTTCACATATGGTAATGTGCTTATTTGGTTATTGTTGGTCCCAAATGAGATTGGGAGTTGAATTAAATGCGAAAACGAAACCACGAGTGAGGTTGGGGAAACTGTAATATGAACATATTGGCATTCAGATAGAATGCGTTCATTCCTAGTATAGAAGATATAAGCTGTAAGGTTTCTCTCATTTAACCTTCTGTGGTGTAGTTAGTAGCGCCTTGGCTTAGTAATAATAAGTCCCAGATTCAAGTCTCGTTGCGGTAAAAATCATTCATGTTTTCACATATATAATGTGCTTATTTGGATATATATATATATATATATATATATATATATATATATATATATATATATATATATATATATATATATATATATATATATATATATATATATATATATATATATATATATATATATATATATATATATATATATATATATATATATATATATATATATATATATATATATATATATATATATATATATATATATATATATATATATATATATATATATATATATATATATATATATATATATATATATATATATATATATATCGCGAATGCGTGGCCAGCTCATTATCATATACCAAAGCCATATTTCCCCTCATAAGGTGGTGGCTGAGTCAATGAAACTACTTTGAATTTTTGTAGGAAGTAAACACAGAGGAAAAAATTATAATTCCCTTGCTCCACCCTATTTAGTAGACTTTTACCACACACAGGGGAACACGGAGGAAGTATTCATTTATAACCCCTCCCTCAGTGGGGAAAAAATAATATATATATATATATATATATATATATATATATATATATATATATATATATATATATATATATATATATATATATATATATATATATATATATATATATATATATTTCATCACCCTCCTCCCCTCTTAATTTTCTCCCTTCATATACGCGAAAAGAGACCACATGAGGTGGCGTCTGCGTTCGTCCTTTTTGTCACGCTGGCGAAAGTCTTTTCATCATTCTTCATTTATTTAACTCTGCTGCGAGTTTTTGAATGCTCTCTAAAAATGGCATTTTAAAGGCAAAAAGAAAAAATACAATAATAATAATAATAATAATAACAATAATAATAATAATAATAATAATAATAATGATCATAATAATAATAATAATAATAATAATAATAATAATAATAATAATAATAATAATAATAATAATAATAATAATAATAATAATAATAATAATAATAATAATAATAATAATAATAATAATAATAATAATAATAATAATAATAATAATAATAATAATAATAATAATAATAATAATAATAATAATAATAATAATAATAATAATAATAATAAGAATAATAATAATAATAATAATAATAATAATAATAATAATAATAATGATAATAATCATAATAGCAACAATAATTATAATAATAATAATAATGATAATAATAATAATAATAACAATAATAATAATAATAATAATAATAATAATAATAATAATAATAATAATAATAATAATAATAATAATAATAATAATACTAATAATAATAATAATAATAATAATAATAATAATAATAATAATAATTAAAAAGATTTAAAGGAATGTATTAATAAAACACAAAGCATGAATAAAATATTGTTCCGGTTTTACGTCAAGGACTCCCTTTTCAACCAAGGGCTAGGGCGTTTGCCCTCTTGCGAGGGACTTGTTTTGGAAGATGTAACCTCAGACTGTGGCGGGGAGCGAACCCTCGACCTGACGCCTCAGAGTCGCGGACGCTACCGCTTGAGCCACGGTGACTACTGAAGCATGAATATAATATATGGTTAAGAAAAGAGACCCGCCTTTTGTACAGTAACTTTCAGTCCTTCACAGGTAGTGCTTTGATATATTCATGTCCCATGAGGATGTGCAGGAATAACTTTTTAATTATATTATATACATATCTTTTTAGAACAGTTTAAATAGTGTGAGAGAAAGTTTCTGCCACAAACTTTTCCATGACTAAAATGGCCACGACAGAAATATTTTATTGCAGTCATCCCACACATAAAGTCTTCCGTTTTACTATATAGTGTAGTCATATTTTCTCTTTTAAACATTAATAATTTCATTGCCTATCAAATTATTTCGGTCACCGATTGTGATATACAAAATTTTATATGTATGGACTTTCTCGTTTTTGAATTGACTAGATGGTCATAAAAAAAAAAGTATATAGATAACCACAATCGAATAATTGCTTTTTCAATGAGGTACATGAACTTTTGAGTTCATGTACCTAACGGGTAATCATGTGTCTATAACTTAAACTTAATATCTATTGTGGGTTAAAATAATGATATGGGTTACTTTGGCGTCATTGTGTGTACGAACATAAGTATATGAATAAGTTAACCATGCATGCAAAGCAATCAAAAGTTAGTCATTTCATCATTAATATCATATGCAAATATGATCCAATACATCTTTTATACAACAATAAAAAGTATCCCCTTATTCAAACCATAGTTATGGCTTTCACACTTAAAAAAAAAAAAAAAACTCCACCTTCGTATTTAACGAGAGCACTTTGTACACTTCAACAATGCCATAAATACCCAAAACCAAACTTCCAACATGAATCTCACTCCAGTCTCGACCTCTAATACAACACGTGATTCCCCGTTCAATGAGATATATTCCACTGATCTCTATGGCAAGTAAATGTATCATTCAGACAACTGTACACTGCTAGTCTCATGGGTCCCTTGATGGTTAAATTTATTTAGTAAACAAAATCAGCAACATATAATATAATGTTCTAATTCCCAATGAGCTGTTTGTCAGGCCATTTCGTAAACAGCACTATCAACATTTTATTTTTGCAGAATGAAAATGTATTCCCAAAATTCCAAATAATATGGAAAACAGCTCTGAATAGGATCCAATGAGACGATCTTTCAAGTCTTAGCAATTGTTTGTCTTCATTGACGTGTAATGAAGATGCGACATGGCTCATGATCATTCTGCCTTCCCTGTTCACAGTATCTACTGATCTAATGTTATTCTACACGTGGCTTCCTTATCTAATAGCTTTTACCAGACAGCTATGTATAGCAGTTGACGTATATCACGGTGCTTATTAGTGCTAAGCGATGTCATGTAAATGGCGACTTCTTTGATTATTTGACGAGAGAAGGGAACAACACAAAGACGGCATTTGGGGGATGTGTGGTTAGAGGGTTGAATTTAGAGTCATATTGTACGTATATATAAGATATGATTTATGCAGTATGCTGAAAGGAACTGCCTAGATGGCAGCATGTCTCTTGAGGTCATTCTGTTCATAATTTTCCAATCTTTACCTATTTATTTTCTCTTTCTTATTATCACTACGTAAATATTCGCGTTGATAAATGAACTAACCTAACTTAACCTTACCAAACTAACCTTACCGGTACTAAATTTTAATAGGAATCACACATTAGTGGTACCCATAAATTCTTTGGGCCAGTCATGTTGAGGAGACGTGAGAGTGGATTCAGAAAGGTTTATTGCAATGCCTATGAAACTGACGAATAGAGTATTTAGCTGTTTTATGTTTTATCATAAGAGATAGGGTGTAGTATTATCACACTACTCCCTGCCTCCCCTTACCCGACTATAACTTAAAACTGTATAAACATAAGCGGGAAGCAGAGAGAAATACAATTTAATTTAACCCTAGATACCTTAGGTTAAGTTAGGCTTAGCTGCGTAAGATTAAGGCGTAATAAGATCAAGATTTATTTCATATGACCCTGAGATGCCTGATTAACGTGAGATGACTTGAAAAGAAATGGGGTTACTTTGGGATTTTACAGGTCACGTTTTCCCTTACCATAGCTGAAGCTGGCGAGAATGCTTTCCAACCATCAACCTTACATATCTGACGTGGATCTATTAGTCTGCTGAACGAACAAACAAACAAACAAACAAACATTTATTTCCATTTTGTACAATGGTTATTCAACATTAATAGTAACTTATAAGTAGACATGTAATTAAACTAATAAATAAGAGGGTTAGACATATAGTTAAATTAAATGTAGCTTTCATAGAAAATAATAATCCTGTAATAAAAATGTTTACAACAATGTTAATAATCAAGTAGTAAGTATGCCACCAGATACAGGATCGTTATTATCGGCATCATTTCCATATTTGTTTCCTTACAATGAGAATAATTAGTTCTTAATGAGCAGCAACTATTTGTCCAAAAGAAAACTATAAAGTTTGTCTTTGAAAGCTGTGAAGGAGGATGCATTTTTAAGATGCTCTGGAATATTATTCCAGAGTGTTGGCCCTTTGATAGTGATCATCTTTGAACC
The DNA here is from genome assembly GCA_037179515.1 of Halocaridina rubra. NCBI lineage: Eukaryota > Metazoa > Arthropoda > Malacostraca > Decapoda > Atyidae > Halocaridina > Halocaridina rubra. The sequence continues at coordinate 7,523 of JAXCGZ010023983.1, read as the reverse complement.
TGCTTCTGTGTTTGTTCTGTGAATAAAGAGCTCACTGCTCTGTCTTGTGTTGGTTCCCCTTATATCCCTGACTGTTTTTAAATCAAATAGCCAGCTAGGATAAAGATGGTCCAAAATTTTGAATACAAAAGCATAAATAGCATAAGCGACCTTTTTTTCTGCCCGCAGCCACCCAAGTTTATTGAGAGATTCCTCAGCCTTACGTAACCTTCACTAATCAACAGATATTTCTAAACAAATATAAGAAAATAACCTCATCTAACCTAACCGAAGAATTAGGACTGAAAAAAAAAAGTTTAGGTTCCAATACTTCATGAGTTTCCAAAGATCTCTCAGCTTTACATCTGTTGTTTCACTTATCTCCAGACATATATCTGGTCTCTACGCCATCTTCTCATTCCGATATAATGACACAATCCTCATTGTAAGCTGCCTTGTGGGTCAGCTCACGCTTCAAACTTATACGAATTTATATTACACTGTATGTGCCAATATTAGTCCCCATATGGGGTGCGCACAGATGCATTGAAGCTGTGGAACTAAGACTGGAAGCCCTTCCTATCTCCCCGCCATGAGCTGGAACGCAGGTCCATCACCAAACAAGTCAAGTCCTCTACGTATTAAACGGTGGTCCCCACTTATTTGTATGCATAAAAAATGACAATATATTACCAATTTTTATACTTTCAAATTCGTTGCATGTCTCATGACGGCGTGTAATATAGTCAGTCATTAATAATAAAATTTCTCCTAGAGGAAATGACTTTTTATTTTGTACAATGGTAGTCAGTTTAATTAGGGATAAAATACTAATTTCCAATGTTAAGATGCTGAACTTCATATATAAGGTTAAATTAACAGGGCTGGTAAAGGACCACCTATTAATAGACGCCGTTACTTATCCAAATAGCAAATGCATTATGATGAAACAGAAATCTACAATGAGTTGAGAGACATCATTAAAAAGTGAAATTAAACTTTTCGGATAGTTACAAGGCTATAAGTGCATTATTATATATAAATCTGCACTAAAAATAAATTGTGTCTATGGAGGTAACGTATGAAATTTAAAGAAACTGAAAAATATATATACATATACATACATAAATAATATGCATGAAAAAAAATCACATTCAGCTATAAAACACATATATACTGCAAGTACATGTGTAATAAAATATATAGAAACGCTTATGTATGTTTTCGGAAAAAGACAGAGAGTGCTTAGTCGACTGGCATTAATACATATCGAGGGCAGTTGGATATGTTCTTCTGACGGTTTAAGACGAATTACCCCGTGTATTGGGACATGGATTATTCCACTCATGATTCACTGTGTACATTTGAATCGGTACTTAAAACAATGACGTCTTTTCATATATGAGATGATGTTCGTCAGGAGAAGTACATTCATTTTATTAGACTACAATTATATAAAACACATTAAACTGTGAAACGTAGATCATCTTCTCTGTGAGGAACCTCCAGCTCATGCAAAACATGATTTTTTTCTTCTTCTCATTTTCATACAATGGCAGAATTATTCTTTATGAGTGTTGACACCAAGACGGGCGAAGGAAAGCCAAGAGAAAAAGGGATAAGGTGGTTGTGACTTGTCAAATATGAAAGGAGAATAAGAGATGTGTAACTCAATTGGAATACTATGCTATGTATATGTAGGGCACAAAAATGGATCCACAAAAATGGATCCGTAACTGAAGGAAAATTGAAGCTCGAGCTGTCCAGGACAGTTTTATTTAAGTCTAAATGATCTTCACCAGTAGAGTCGCACTGGGCGCTGGTGCCATGGACCCACCTACGACATGGAATGGCAATCCTGCCTTTATCGAGGCTGTCATGAACAGATGATAAAACATAGCACAATAACTATATATATATATATATATATATATATATATATATATATATATATATATATATATATATATATATATATATATATGAATATATATATGAATGGATATGGCTACGCAAGGATATTGAAATAAATTTATAGATCCTTTTTAGTACTTTCAAGTTTATTCCTTAACTTCAGAGAAATCATTCCTCTGAAATTAAGTAATAAACTTGAAAGTACTAAAAAGGATCTCAAAATTTCTTTCAATTTCCTTACGTACCCATATCCATTCATATATATATATATATATATATATATATATATATATATATATATATATATATATATATATATATATATATATATATAGAGAGAGAGAGAGAGAGAGAGAGCGAGAGAGAGAGAGAGAGAGAGAGAGAGAGAGAGAGAGAGAGAGATGATAAAGGAGCAAATAATAAATATATAAACAAATAATAAATAAAAATAATTAAAGATGCAGTGAAAATGAACTACTAAATAAATAAAGATAATATGAAAAAATGAATAATTTAATGAATAAACAAGATAATTAAATTAAATAAATACAGATTAGACGAAAAGTTAAAGCAAAAGATGAAAGTAAGATTTTTCGCACCCTCCTCCTCCTCCTCCCCTCCCCTCCTCCTCTCTTGAAATCTTTTGGAAAATAGTTTTTGCCAAGTGACGTCCCGAGAGACACACAATCTAAGTCTACGGAAGTGCCACAACGCAGATGAGTGGGTGACATATTTTTCTCTGAGACCTATTCATTCATTCAGAATACTTTTCTAAAATTATTTCTTAAATATATTCATATTTTTTACCCATTTCTACTGCTCTACTTATCAGGGGGAGAGCACTGTTTGTGAATACCTATCAACTTGCTTCATACTCAAACACATACACACTACACACACACACACACACAAACACACACACACACACACACACGCATACATACATATATATATATATATATATATATATATATATATATATATATATATATATATATATATATATATATATATATATATATATATATATATATATATAATCAATGTAAAGTGAAAGAGTTGTATTCTCGTTCATTCGGTATTTATTTATGGAGATTTGTTATTCAGTAATTAAGAGTCTTACTGGTAGAATAGACGAACTACTGTGTAATTATTGTTAAAGAAACTGCCGTCACTTAACACAAAAAAAAAAAATCTTTTTTTCCTCAAAATCACATTTCATATTTAACCATAAATGTGCCTAATCCAAAAAACAATATTGTGCGCGAGCGAGTATGTGTGATTACCTAATTGTGATTGCTTAATTGTGTTTACGGGAAAGAGCCCAAAGCTCGTATCTTCCCGTCTCCTGATCGGTTCCATTTTAGACTTAGTGATACTTATCATACCTGTCCTTAAAACTATGGATTGAGATAGCATTAACTACCTCCTCGCTTAGCCAATTCCAATTATCAACTACTCTTACACTGAAAAAGTATTTCCTTACATCCTGCAAAGAAGTTTTCTTACGAAGCTTCAAACTATGACCTCTAGTTCTAGAGCCAGCCATATCAAAATATCGATCCCTATCCACTCTATCACAACCTTGAAGGAATTTAAAGACTGTCACCATATCCCCCCTCACTCTTCTATCTTCGAGTGATGGTAAGTCTAATTCCCTCAGCCTCTCATCATAACTGAGATTGCGTATTTCTGGCACCAGTTTCGTGGCATGTCTTTGAACTTTTTCAAGCTTAGCAATGTGCTTTTTCAAGTGCGGATTCCAAAAGGGGGCTGCATATTCGAGTTTTGGCCTCACATAGGTTACATAAATATTTCTGAACATTTCCTTGTCCATGTGCCTGAAGGCTACCCTTACATTTGATAAGAATGCATATGCTGCCCTTTCTATGCCATTTATATGTATTTCTGGAGACAAACCTGCCAGTATGTTTACTCCTAGATCTCTCTCATTTTCTGTTTCTTGAAGTTGTACTCCAGCCACCGAGTAATCAAGCTTGGGCCTTCTTGCACTTGTACCCATTCTCATTACCTTACATTTTGAAGTATTGAATTTCATTAGCCACTTTTCTGACCACTCATGCCGATTATTTAGATCCTCCTGAAGTTCTCTACCATTGTTCTCGTTTTTTACTTTCTTCACAATCTTTGCATCATCTGCAAACATATTCATGAATGAATTTACACTCTGGTAGGTCATTTACATATACAAGGAACAAAAGTGGCCCTAAAACTGAACCCTGTGGAACTCCACTACTAACTCTTCTCCATTCAGACACTGTCTTACTCTAACCCTCTGTTCCCTTCCTTCTAAGTAAGTTTTTATCCATTCCAAAACATTTCCACCTATTCTAGCCATTGATTGCAGCTTTCTAATAAGTCTCCCTTGTGGAACAGTGTCAAAAGCTTTCTGGAAGTCTAGGAATATGCAATCTGCCCAGCCCTCTCTTTCCTGTAAGATTTGGCTTACCTCATCATAAAATTTTAATAAGTTTGTTACTGTTGATCTACCTTCTCTGAAGCCATGTTGCCTCACTGACAAAATGTTGAAGGATTCCAAGTGAAGAGAGATATGTTTCCTTAGTAGTTTCTCCATAAGTCTGCAAACTATGCTGGTCAAGGAAACTGGTCTATAGTTCAGAGCCGTATCCCTCCTTCCCTTTTTGAAGATAGGTATCACATTTGCTTGTTTCCAGCATCTTGGAATCTCCCCCGACTCCAGTGACTCCTTAAATATGATACTTAGTGCCACTGATAGTGTGTTTGCTCATTTTTTAAGCACATGAGAGGATATGTCATCAGGACCTGTAGCTTTATGAACATCTAAATCCATCAGCGCTTTGCATACCTCTGTGGCTGTAAGGTTGATGTTCTCTAATACCGGCCCTTGAGCTTCTATCACTGCAATCTGAGGGGGTGGGGTATTTTCTACTGTAAATACTGACTGAAACTCCTTGTTCAATTCTTTGCAGATCTCTTCATCCGTCTCAGTGATGCTTCCATCCGCTCTCTTTAACCTTAAAACCTGTTCTTTTACCTTCAGTTTTCCTCTGATAAAGCTGTGGAAAAGCTTGGGATTTTCTTTAGCCTTCCTGGTGATGTCCCTCTCATAGTCTCTCTCTGCCTCTCTCCTTTTACTTAGGTAGTCATTTCTTGCTCTTTTGTAGGTTTGCCAGGCATTTATGTTTTTTCTCCTCCTATACCTTTTCCAGCATTTGTCTCTCCACTCCTTAGCTCTTTTACACCCATTATCGAACCATTTCTCTCTGGCATGAATTACACCTACTTTGGTGACAGGTATGCAGCAATCTACTATCTTCCCATATTTCTCACAAAAGATGTCATTCATTTCTTGTACAGATTTGTTGTAAAATAAGGTTCTCCAGTCAATAACTGCAAAAAGCTCATTCATTTTGATGTAATCTCCTTTCGGATAGTTCCTCCTCATGTCCTCAGTGCCTCTACTCTCAGGAAGAATATCTTCAATGATATACTCCATCAACAACACACAGTGGTCACTCTTTCCAATTGGTGGTTCATACTCAATTTTTTCAATATCAAACACATTATCTGTGAACACTAGATCAAGTAATGATGGCTCATCCCCACCCCTGGCCCTTGTTGGTTCCATTACATGTTGGTGTAGGAAATTCCCTTGTACACAATCTAGGAATCTTGCCCCGAATGAGTCCTCACCACTGTGTGGGTCAAGATTTATCCAATCTATCTCTTTATGATCAAAGTCTCCCATAATCAAAATCCTACATTTTTTTTCCCGTGCCATGTTAACAACTGAGTTTATGACTTCAATAGTACCTATATGACTTTCCTCATAAACTTCAAGCCTATTTTGTTTCCTTGGTGGGTTGTATACAACAGTTACTATAATGCTCTCTTACCCAGTATTTATGCGAGCAACAAGAAATTCCTTGAACTCACTTTCTATAGCCAAGTTTATTTCTTCAACTTGAATCCTTTCACTTATGAGCAGTGCTATCCCTCCACCAGTCCTCTCAGATCTTTCAACCCTTAGTATTCTGAAGCCCTTAGGAAAAACTGTGACACTGTTTATGTCCTCACTCAACTTAGTCTCTGTAATTGCTACTATATCTGCCTTACTGTTGTGAATCCTATCTTTTAATTCTACTGCCTTACCAGCTAATCCATCAGCATTTGTGTATAACAATCTTAATGAGGCCCCATCCCCTGATCTTCTGTCATTATCTTCTTCATCTCCCCTCTGTCTGGAAGAACTCTGTAACGAAAATTTTTCTTCTCTTCTTCATTTCTTTCATCATTTAACCTTCTTGCCTCTTGCAACAAGTTTTTGATCTTTCCCATCTCTTCCTGTGTTCTGTATCGTCTAATGAACACTTCTTTGAATTCTTGAAGGTCTTTTAGACTTTTTTTTCTCAACAATATTTCCCTACATGTTTCCCCTCTCTCAAAGGTTACTTTTGTTGGTCTCGGCTTTCCTTCCCTCGAATATTTACCTAGTTGGTGTATGTTTACAATATCCTCAGGACCACAAACTACTCCAAGCTTTCTTATCAGGTCTACAACCCTAGCTTTATTTTCTTCAAGTCTCCCCTGCCATGTTGGCTCCTGGGATTCACTTATGCCTGAGATTACCACTGTCTTCTCCTTATCAAGTGCCTGTCTGATGAGTGGGTTTGCCCTTTCCATCACAACGTCTTTCATTTTTTCGATTACTGTCTCTTTATAGTCAACTGTTTGTATGTTTTCCAGTGCCACCACCTTTACAGCCACTTTTACTGCCACATTTCCCTTTAGTGCATCAGCAAAGGAAGTTTTCGTGGCATCATTTTCCATATTCAGCTCCTGGAACTCTTTTCTGAACTGTTCAATGTTTTCCTTAATCTGGACATTCCAAGCAGCAATCTCGTCTCTCTCAGAAGAGAGCAGTGAACTAACATCTAATTCCTTTAGGTTGTCATTCAGCTGTTTGTTTTTATCTTCTTGTTTAGAAATTCTAGATTCTAGTTGACTCTTTTCCCCTTCCAACTTCTTTATTCTTTTTTCTAGTTCCTTTCTCTCCTGCCCTTGTGCTTTATTTGCTTCCTCCAAAGATCTTATTTGCTTTCTGAGTGTTTCATTCTCTTTCAATTCTCCATCCATATTCCAAATTTTATCATCAAGGCTTATAACCATTGACTCTAAATTCTTGATTTTCTGTTTAAGTCCCCTAATGGCTACCCCTCCTACCGACCCATGGATGGGAGAAGTTTGGGACAGAGATGGCGTCATTTTTATGTTCTCCCTCTCACAGAATATAGAAAGAAAACGAGAAAGAGGAAAAAGAAAAGAGAAAAACTTTTAATTAAGCTTCACACAGAATTTTTATATCTCCATATAAGTGCTATTTAGCTACTCAGTTTATCTCTTTTCTGGTAACACACATCTTAACTTAAAAACCTGACCATGGTAATTTAAGGATAAAAAGAAAAAGAAAAACAAAAGTCAAACCTGTAGGAAAATTCGAATTTGTGTCTGAGGTGGCACCCACCTGTTTCTGCTATATATTCTTCCTAACTGTTAAACTCACTTGCTAACCAAGATATGTTTTCACAGGATTAGACTTTACATTTAACTTGATATATATACAAAAT
>JAXCGZ010023982.1:0-19432 GCA_037179515.1 Halocaridina rubra | reverse complement strand
ATTTTTTGGTCTATCCTGGTGTCACAATATTATTATTATTATTTATTTTTTTTTTTGCATTATTCGCGAAATCCGATTTTTTTCCTATTATTTTTGGAGGGCTTTATTGCAATTTTGTGGATAAAAAAATCGCGTATAAAAGGAACAAGGTGTATATATATATATATATATATATATATATATATATATATATATATATATATATATATATATATATATATATATATATATGCTACTCCAAGCTTCCTTGGAGTATATATATATATATATATATATATATATATATATATATATATATATATATATATATATATATATATATATATATATATATATATATATATATATATATATATATATATATATATATATATATATATATATATATATATATATATATATATGCTACTCCAAGCTTCCTTGGAGTATATATATATATATATATATATATATATATATATATATATATATATATATATATATATATATATATATATATATATATATATATATATATATATATATATATATATATATATATATATATGGTTTCTCAATTTACTCTGTCCTCAAGTTACAATATTTCATGGTTACACAACACATATCCCATAAATTATTTTGCTTGTTTAAATTATTTTGCTTGTTTTTTTTTTTATATAATTTTTGGCCTGCATTATGTCTCCCAATTTTGAAGCAGATTTTTCCAATGGCAGTGCTTCGAAGAAAAGGAAAGCCATCACCAAGGAAATGAAATTAGAGACAGTGGAATGCATGGAGAAGGGAGAAACTTTACTACAGCATTAGCATAGTTGCTTATTTAGGTCTGTTCTGACTTGTACTGAAGTTTCAGTTACAGTACTCTGGCGTAAATCGAGGACCCCTTACATATAAACCTAGTTCGTTTTTATGCGTGTTTAAAATCCGCAAAATGGAAATAACGCCCCTAAAAGATAAATAGTAAAAAAAATATGTAATACGCGAATAACCCCCGTGCATAAAAATTCGGAAAAAAATTTTCATTTTAATAAATAATCGACCTCCTCGGAGGCACTTTTCTGCCATGCTGCCATGTGCTTCAGTGTCTCTTTACCCAGCATACTGTGTGGATATATCGCTTGTTCTAACTGTGTTTGTGTTAAGGTTTCTATATCATCAGGAAAAAATCGTGCGAGAGCGCCTCAGCTGATACGGAGGTGGCAAAATTTTTGCAGATAGACGTTCGTTCTCCCACATCCTCCTCCTCTTCTACCATTTAATGCAATTGGATATTATGGAGATATTGGAAAATAAGCATTAAGAACAAACACGAAACAAACTTGCGATATAATATCATCAGGGAAATAGCGTGTGAGAGTGTATCAGCTGATACGGAGGCAGAATAACTTTTTCAGATAAAGGTTCGTTCTCCCGCATCCTCCTCCTTTTCTACCGCTTAATGCGGTCGGATGTTATAGAGAGAATGCAAAATAAGCATTAAGAACAAACAACAAACAAACTTACCATATAATATCGCAGGGAAAAAGCGTGCGAGAGCAAAAACATTTGCAGATAGAGGTTCGTTTTCCTGCATCCTCATGCTCACTGCCACCTTGCACGTCCCAGTGTATGCCTGTTGCCCACCGCATAATTGAGAGCATTAATTTGTTTACTGTACAGTAAATCTGTGTATATTTTATACTGTACACTATTTGCTTGTTAATATAAATAACTACAGGTCTTTCTGCTTTGTTATGTACTTATAAAATATGTCTTACTCTTCTTATATCTTTGGCATAGTGTGTCTATGGACGGTTTTGAAACGTATCTATGCCCATTATTATTGTTTCTTATGGAAAATGACTCGTTACATTACGCGATTTTCACATTACCCCGTCACTTCTGAGAACCTATTTTCGCTTTATTCCAAGAACTAGGTGTGTATATATTCTCCGTCTGGAAAGTGGTGCTCTGAGAAATTGGACTCTTGCTTTAGTAATTTCTTCTCTGTGTATATGTATAATGTGTTATAAAAATTTTGCATCAACGTGTCCACTGTCTGCTGAAACTATACCTTTGGCCCTTTTACCATGTAATGCTAAAAACCTTTTTTATTTTGAACAGGAGAGGAAGAGTCAGGTGATGAGACTGTTGTAGACTGGGATGAATTAGTAAGTGGTGACTTGTGCTTGGATGCCCTAAGGTATTTGCATAGATGTGCAGCTATTTTGGAGTCCATGCACGACATGCCGGCTTGTCCCGTTTTCCATGCAGCGCACAGGTACTGGCCAACTTTGTGCATGTATTAGTAATTAAAACATCCTTTCTTTCTTACTCTTCTTATTGAGGATATTTTGATGAAAATCATGATATAAACGAAAAACATGTCACGCTATAGATATTTTTTATAAGTAAATACTTGGAGCACTTTTAGGTCTATGAAAATACAATAGTCACATCTCATTTTCACTTCTGTGGAGATTTATATACTTGTCAGTTTATTTATATAGTAACCATGTGGTTGCCGTGATCGAGTTGGTAGCTGGCGTGACTTTGGTTCATCAGGTTGTTGCTTCGATACCTGCCATGGTTTGAGGTTAGAAAAGGCATTCACTCAGGGTAACAATTGCACTTGCTAAACCAAAGTCCTTTGAAAGAAGGCAGTCCTAGCCCTTAATAGAAAAGGGAGTTCGTAATGTAAAACTGGATCATATTTGTATAGTAACCAAGCCTCTCATTAATGGTTGATAAGGTACCTCATCTAAGATCTTATAAAGATATGATGTAAAGTGACTCCTCTGTAAAATGGCATCTATAATTCAATAGGACACTAAGCATCCACCTTTGGGCATGAGTTCCTAAAGGTACCAAGGACACAAGAGGGCCAATGCTTCATATGTAATTATTTCTTTGTCAAGATTTTTCTAATTTCTTGTCTCAAGTCCCCAGCCACTCTTTCTCAAGGTTCAGTTGTTGGATTGTTCCCACTGGCAGGCTGAAAAGCCTACTTGGTCGTGGTACCTTATCAAACTACCTGCTTGCCGTTTGTCAGTCTTCATAGTATTATTGCTACATCATCCCTTCTTTATATTTGGACAGTTATTTGTATATTGTCTGTTGTCTATTTTACTCTTTGGCTCTATGTATTTTTTTGCTATCAGCATAATTACCTTTACCCTTCTTGTTAGCTTGTCTTCCCTTCTAATTATGACTTGGTAGTGGTGTGGTGGGGTAGTTTGTGCCATTGCATTATTATTATTATTATTATTATTATTATTATTATTGTTGTTATTATTATTATTATTATTATTATTATTATTACTATTATTATTATTATTATTATTATTATTATTATTATTATTATTATTATAATTATTATTATTGTTATTATTATTATTATATTTATTATAAGCCAAGCAACAAGCCCAGCGGGAAAAGGCAATGACCCTAAACCAGATGGTTCCAGCAGGATTAGCAACTTTGGTGAGGAAAAGTGAAAAGAGAAGATGGAAAAAGAAGGAATTATTTAAACTGATACAGCCTCAAGATTTCCTTAATAACAGTTTATTTGTGTATATCCTAAATTTTTAAAGCTCCATTGACTCAGTAACATGGCTAGTCAATTCATTTAGGTTTGCATTGCTGGTGGTAATTAAACGTTTACTTATTGTTACTCCTGAGGGAAGGGGGCTGGAATCCTTCCTCCGTGTTCCCCTTCGTGTCATAAGAGTTGACTAAATGGGGCGGAGTTGAGGGGACTGGGAATCCCCTCCTCTCTCTTTTCTCTTCCCAAAGAGTTAAGGTATTTTCCAGTGACTCAGCCACTTCCCTATATACGTGGAACATGTATATAGATAGATTAATCTCCCCTATGGAATTGTACAACTATTGGCATTGGTTTCAATCCTGGTAATGCATGTATGATGGAATAAGCCTGGTAGAACCCAATGTAAAGAGTGTTTAATATTGTGATAGATTTTATGCAGAAATCAAAGCGGGCCCATGACTCGTTTGTGCCATAAGTCATAGCCATTTAGAAATAAGATCTTTAACTGCATGCAAGTTTCCGTCCAGTAATCGAAGATTTGAATCTACAGCCAATGGCCAAACTGGGGCTATTTTCCAGACTAGGAACTACAAAAGATTGAAAGCAAGTTATCATGTAAATATGTCACCAAAAATCATAAAAGACTCAAAATACCTATTTTTTTTGCAAGTGAGAATGTTATACAAGGAATATGTTGTTTAAATATCAACTTACTGTGCAGTGTTACTCCCAAAATCTTAATTGAATTATGTTAAGAGAATAGTATCAATAAAGAGACTGGCATGTGGAGGATCAAGAGTTCTGGACCTGCGTATTATCATATTTAATGTATTATTAGCATTTAACTTCGTGCCCCACATCTTGCACCCAGTGCTAATTTTAGCAAGTTTTGTATTATGTTACCCATGATTTGGAGCAGATTTTTAAACATCCCACACTTGTTCCTGATTTTCACTTCCATGCAGCTCCCATTTTTGACCTATCTATCTCTTCTAATCCTATATTTATTCATATTCTGTATTTGCCTCTTGGTCATTTTGACCACTCTTGGATCTCAATCTCTTTCATTTTCACTCCTCCTCCAACAATTCCTTCTACTCAGCTCCTTCTTTGGCACTATGAGCATACACATCTTGATAATTTGCATATCTTTGTCCTTGATTTTTCCATGGGATGACCACTGCTTTCGGACAGTAACCATGATCAGCTAGCTCAAAAACTTGCTGATATCTTAACCTCGGGAATGGAGGCATACATTCCTTCCTCTATCAGAACTTTTTCTCCCTCTAATCCTTGGTTTTACTGTGCCTGCTTCACGGCTATTCAGGCCAGGGATTGCGTATATCACTTGTATCAAGCCTCTCCTTCTGATTTAACTCACTCTGCTTTATTATAGCTATAAATCGTTGTTCTGCTCATATTCGTAGGTGTATATCTTCCTTCCTTAGAGGTAAAGAGAACTTTTCTCCCACTGAGAAATGTTTCTGGTCTTTTTCCAAAAAGCTCCCAGTAAACTTTTAAAACTTAAGCTTCCCCCCTCTCGTTCATTCTGACAGTTCTTTACTTAGTCTCCCACTAACAAAGCCACTCTCTTTAGTTCTTATTTTTCTGCACATACTTCCATAAGCAATTCCATCATTCCAGTACACTTGATTCTTTACCCCTTACAAAGTCTATGCTCTTCCCTATTTTATCTTCATGCAATGTCCAAAAGATTCTTCACTCTCTGAAAACTAACAAAGCATCATGCAAGATTATTTAAGGAGTTTGCAAATAAACTGGCACTTTTACTGTAAACATTTTTGCCTCACTCTCTCAGCCAGTATTTATCCTTCACCACGGAAACACACCCTAGTTCAGCCAGTTCCAAAGAAGGATGATCATTCTGTTCTTTTAAATATTGACCAATTGCCTTAAACTCTGCTATTACTAAAATATTCGAAAGTTTGCTCAACTCTCATTTCATGAATGCTGAATATTCAGGTTTCATGGCCAGCTGCTGATCTGCATTTCAATATATTATTATTGATATTGTGTTCTTTATGGGATATCCTTCATCTTAGTGTCTAATTAGAATAGAATTCTGTCATTTTATGACTGGAGCTTCCTTTTCCAGGTTTTACCTTGGAATGGGCCTCATTAGGGACTTTCGTATTGCCTCAGGAGTTAATTAAATTTTTTCAGGGGCAGTCTTGCAAACTCTGTGCCTTGTCTGGTGACCTCATTCAGAAAACTTTTTGCTTTGTTTAGTGCTGTTTGTCCTTTCCTGGATGGCACCTGGTCATCTAGTTCACCTATATTTGCATATCTATATGATAAGTAGATGCATATAGTTTCCTGCTTTTGTTTATTTCTTAAGTCCTTTTCAGTTTCCCAGGAGCTTTTTTTTAGGCGTGGTTGCCCGTTAGTTGGCTTCTTGTTTTGTATATGACTATGCTAGGGTCCCACTCCATTTGTAGCTGTGAAGTTTTTGCATAGTAATAAGGCTTCCAGTTTATGTGCCCTTTAATATTCTGCTTTCAAGGATTTGGCTTTTTACTGGTTGTGGTCAAGTGTCGCCCTGGTTATGCTTTGTTGATTTCCAATTTGTTTCAGGGGACTTTTGGCTACTTGTGGTAGTCTTTACTTACATTTTCTATTGCTAAGCTCCGTTTTTTCTCTCTGGTTGGTCTATTCTATTCTCTTCAGATATATTTTCTCCAAGGTCTTTAATCTGACTTCTTTACTTTTGAGGTTTTGCCCACTTTGTCCATTGTGTGTATTTATCACATGCAGGCATCACTGTTTTCCCAGTTTATACCTGGTAGCTTCCATGATGATTATTCAGGTCATCATATCTCCATCACTTGCAAGTTTACATGGCAATGTTAGTTCTCAAGTCATTAGATCTAACATGACCACATGAACGTTCTTTAGCAATGGCTTTCTTTAACTAATTGAGCTTCAAATCATGGATATTTTTAAGAATGTCTTTTCAGCTCTGGAACCATCTTACTTTCCAAACTATTCAGTTCCTTATATATTATGCAGATAAGTCACTTAAATATAATTTTGCCATTTCGAGATTTCTTATCATGAGCAAACTTTTCAGAATTTCTCAGAGCACACCACCTCAGCTTGCTGATGCTCATCTGCCGAATATAAATGAGAGCTTATTATGGACATTAATAGATGAAGTTACTGGATTAGAAGTGAAAAAGGTGATTATTATTTCATTGTTTTGAATGAAATATAAGTAATATAAGAAAGCTTTGTAGCTTGCATTTATGCTGTGCTAATTTTGTAGTTATTGTTGTCATGCTTTAAAATTGTTCACAAGCTGGATATATTACGTTGGAAAAGTGAAGTTATAAAATGTCCCTGCCCTCTCTTGTAGATTTTCTTTTCTTTTTAAAAATAAACAGCACAGTCCCATAAGAAACCTTAGGTTTGGTTGTTATAGTATGTACAAGAAATATATGGTACTTTATGTCAGGTAGAGGGTTCGGGGCCTGGCGGTCTGAGGTTAGAAAGGGCAGTCACCCAGGGTAATGCACACATGCCATACCCTATGTCCTTTTCAAGAAGGCACATGCTATCCCGTAGTAGAAAAGGGAGTTCGTAATGTAAGACAAATCACAATAATTTAATGTATCGGTTCTATAATAACTTATTGAGATCTAATGAAACTACTTTCTGTTGCTACCAGGTATCATATGGACCTCTTTGGCCCTCCTTAGATAATGTTAGAAGTATGAGTTTGGTTGAGACGGATGCTCATAGTGGGATTCTTCAAGTGTGGTTCCTCTTATTGGAAGGATTGGCTGGAGCTACAATGACATGCCCACGACGATACCAACCTCAAGCACTTGATACCCTCTTTTCTCTATTACGTGCCCTTCCAGATTGTCCAGGTATAAATGTTATACAGTATATTGCAATTTGATTGAGTAGTTATCTTTTGCATGATAAAAGAAATAAAATTCCCCTCTGCTTAGGAGACGAACAGTTTTGCACATTCTTTATATTGGCATATTTACGAGCACTACTGTTTTCAGGTGCAGTATATTCCACCTATGTTTGGTCGCATTTTTTCCTGTCTAAAAGCTGTTTGTCCATGGTCAAAGAGAGCTAAAATTTTTGTGATGCGTACTCACTACTTTCTAATGATACAATTATGTAGGAAAGTTAATTACAATATTACCTCATCGAGGATTTTGTGACACCAGTTTATGAATAACATCATCCTGTATACGCAGTAAAATCTTAATAGATATTAGTAATGGGAAAAGAGAAAAGAATATAGACCTTCAAGGATGGAGATGATGCCAAAAATTGCAATGGTGCTCTTTTGTTAGTATTTTTTATGCCTGACTCTAATCCTGTATTAAAACAGCTGGCAAAATCTGAATACTAAAATTTTTTAGAATATAACATCACCCATTAGCTTTGTTCCTTCTCAGAAGATTCACCTCAAGAATCTCCCCTTTCTAACTCTCAGTGTTATGGAAAAAATGCAAAGTATATTGTATAGCATGATTTCTTAGCATAAGCAATCACTGCAATTTGTTTCCTGTTATCTATATACTGCATGCAACTTGAAAATACTGGTACTCTTATGTATTTACAGTTTATACTTTTACTGCAAAATGGTAATTTTTATTCTATTTTTTCGAGTAGAGTTATATAAAATCCTAATGAATTACTTTTGTCATTTCATTCATATTAAGAGTTGTTAATATGTATACCATTACCGGAAACTTCAGTATTTTCAGAATTGGATGAATATACATTTTGAAATTTGGTGCTTTATTGTTCAAACTTGTCCACAGTACTCAGTAGACAGTTAATAATCGACTTACAATTGTTTGACTTACAGCCCTGACCATGCCTGCAAATGGCTAATTAGTTTTCTTGCCACTACATTCTTTTGGCTCCTATCCATTTGTGTCTTATCTGTTTATTGGGTAAATCATGCTACCTTCAACTCTTGATTTAACGGACCTCCATTAACAGACATCAAATATAACATACAAAATCTAGAGCAATAGATTTATTATTTTGCAGAAATAGAGAGTTCTTTGGGCTTCCATCTTCTCAGTGTATCACAATAATAATAATAATAGTAATAATAAAAATTGTGAGAGCGAGAGGCGATGCAGGCCAAATAGATTTCTCACACCTCTGCTAGCCCAGTGATCTGTGATGGATAGGTGTGAGGGAAGTTGCTGTGTGATGAAGCGGTGATTCAGCTGCGACTGTCAGGCCTCACTGTAGAATCTCCTTTTCTGCCAACCTTGTGTGTGACCCAAACAGGGTGGTAGTTGGAGAAATGAGGTAACCCTTTATCCCCAAGAAGTTAAGAGAAGTGGTTGAGATAGGTGTGGGTTGTGACGAATATGTATTTCTTGGCTTGGCCTCCCCCCCCCCCCCTCTCTCTCTCTCTCTCTCTCTCTCTCTCTCTCTCTCTCTCTCTCTCTCTCTCTCTCTCTCTCTCTCTCTCTCTCTCTCTCTCTCTCTCTCTCTCTCTACAATAAAATATACAATGCCATTAATTATATTGTATTGTATATTGTATTTTTTCTTTGTATGTTTGTGTGTAATGCCGTTTGTTTTTGTTTGTAATGTTTTTGTGTGCTCTGTGCTTCTCTGAGCTTTTCTTTTATATATAATGTACTTTGTGTTGCCATACTGTGGGTTGTGTGTTAGTGTGTAGCAATATTTTATCAATGTGTACACCTCCCTGTCACTATGTACTATTCTTGGTTGCGTATCCATTTGAAGCATTATGTTGCCATTGATTTTTTATGTGATCATGTAATGTCTGACGCCTTAGCGCAATGAAATGATTAAAATACACCTTGTTCCTTTTATGCGCGATTTTTTTATCCGCAAAATTGCAATAACACCCCCAGAAAATAATAGTAAAAAAAATTCGAATTTCGCTAATAACGCTTCACTCAAAAAAAATTTTTTTTTTTTTTTTTTTAAGTAACATGTGTTGTGCATGGCCACTAGAGAGAAGAAACTAGAAAAGTTAGAAGGAAAGTGATATAGTATAATCCTAAGAAGGAGAATGTTCTCATCAGACACAGTAGTGAAGCAACTATATGTGGAGAGGAACTATCGACAAATGTTTTGCCACTTCCATATCAGCTGATGCTCATCACTATTCAGGCACAATATCTTACACAGAAAATATTTATTTACTCACTCTGTTTGGGGTTTATTGAATTTTTAAGATTATAGTATATTCCTTGGTTCTAAACATTATTCCATCATCTTTACATAGCAACCATGCTGCACGAAATCTAAATGTAAACAAAGTCAACTGAGAGAAAAAGAAAACTTTACAATTCGTTACAAAGAAAACGTATATAGTACTGTACATGGGAAACTTAAATGAAATCTATATATTCTCTACATGCTATTTCCCTGACGATATGACAGTGATCCCTCGTTCTATTGCAATTCTTCTCTCGCGAATTCACTGTATCGCTATTTTTTTTTTTGGCAATTTTTTTTTGGGGGGGGGGTATATGCAAAAATATGAAAATATTAAAAAAAATTATATTTTCAGTATTTTCATTTTTTTTATTAAAAAAAAATTCATTATTTTATTGAAAAAAAAAATTTATTTCCCAGCCTACGAATAATAAAACAGTAAGAAATAGTAAAAAAACATAAATTTGAACATGTAACTCTGCACCACAGAAAGTACGAGACCGGTATCAGCGTTTCGGAAAACGCAAAGGGTCGCACCTACGTGAGCTAGCATATATTAAAATTTCCAGTAGTTTCATGATTTTATTGATAAAAGAACGTATTTCTTAGCCTAAGAATAATAAAACAGTAAAAAATAGTAAAAAACATAAATACTAACAGTATTGCACCATGTAAAATACGATACCGGTATCAGCGTTTCGGAAAACGAAAAGGGTCGCACTTACATGAGCTTGTACATATTGAAATTTTCATTATTTTATTGATAAAACAAGTATTTCCTAGCCTAAGAGTAATAAAACAGTAAAAAATAGTAAAAAACATAAATTTAGATATATAGCTCACAGTAATGCATCATGTGAAATACTGTCTGATAGCATACAGTGTATTGGCATCTTGGAAAACGCAAAGGTTCGCACCTACGTGAGATAGTTCATGGAATGCTATTGGCTGAAAGAGTGAGAGACGACGAATCACAGAATTGTTTTTCTGTATGTTCTGTATCATGGGGTCTGATTGGCTTTTTCATTGAAGTTTGGTTCTCCCACCATCTTCCATTGTCTAGCCTCACTCATTTAGTCTAACTCACGTGTGTGCCGTTCACATTGTGCTTATAAATACGTTTTGCTTGTGATTTGTTTACTCGCGTATTTCAACCTTTGCAATGCCTCCCAAGCATCCTTCATCTTCTAAGGCTTCTAGTAGTGAGCCTAAGCAGCAAAGGAAGATTTTAACCATAACAGATAAGGTGAAACTGTTAGATATGCTGAAAGAAGGAAAAAGGTTTGCGGATGTCGGCCGCTATTTTGGCCTCAGTGAATCTACTGTTCGCTACATCAAAAAGGACGAGGCAAATATCAGGAAAACTGCGACTATTTCTTTTAATAAATCAGCGAAGAGGGTCGTAACATCCCGCAATAAGATAATAATGCGGATGGAAGCTGCTTTGGCCCTGTGGATTGCTCATTGCAGAAAGGAAAACATCAGCATAGGCATAGACAGCAATATCATACAAACAAAAGCGAAGAGCAAGGGATGGTTCGCCAAGTTTCAAAAACGCCATGGCCTAAAAAGCGTTTCGGTTTATGGAGAAGCTGCCTCTGCAGATACAGCTGCCGCAGAAGATTACGTGAACAACGACTTTAAAGAAAATTATCACCGAAGGGGAATATGCTCCTGAGCAAGTCTTCAACATGGATGAGACTGGCTTATTTTGGAAGAGAATGCCATCTCGCACTTTTCTCTTCAAGGATGAAGCTAAAGCCCCGGGATTTAAAGCGCACAAAGATTGCATTACCCTCATCATGTGTGGGAATGCTGTGGGCTTCATGTCAAAGCCCGGGCTTATCTACAAGTCAAAGAACCCTAGGGCTTTAAAGAATAAAAACAAGAATCTGCTGCCAGTGTATTGGATGCATAACCCTATGGCCTGGATCACGAAAAGCCTCACATCGGACTGCTTTCACCAATACTTTATCCCTCAGGTCAAAATTTATCTTGCGGAAAAAGGCCTTGAATTTAAAGTCCTTTTGATGAATAATGCTGGTGGCCACGCGACTAATCTCGAATAGGACGGTGTTCAAGTAGAGTTCCTGCCACCGAATACAACGTCACTAATTCAACCTATGGATCAAGGCGTTATTCGTGCGTTCAAGGCCCTCGACACACGAAATGCCCTGGCGAACCTAGTTGAATCCATGGATTCTGACAAAGAATTCTCAATGAAGATGTACTGGCGTAATTACACGATTGCCACATGCCTTCAAAATATTCAGAATGCAATCAAAGACATGAAGCCGGCCACAATCAATGCCATCTGGAAGAAATTATGGCCCGAAGACATCCACGACTACAAGGGATTTGCTCCTGACGAAGTCCATAACTTGGCAGTTGCGAAAGCTGTGAAGTTGGCTGCATTGCTAGGAGGAGAAGGCTTTAAAGATATGACTCCCGAAGATGTGAATGAACTGATTGACTGCCACTCACAGCCTTTGACTGATGAAGACTTGGAAGAAATGACAAAATCAGCGAGTGAAGAAGAGGACTTCAGGAAACGCACAAAGAAATTGAAGAACCTGGCCTTACACTCGAACGTTTGGCAGCCATGTATGAATATGTGAATGCAGTCCAACAACTCTCGCAGGTACATGACGATAATATGGTTCATTCGGTGACCTTCTGTAATGTTCGCGACGATGCCATGATTCCTTACCAGACCATCACCCAACAAAAGAAGAAACAGCGACAGCAACTCCCCATTACCATATTCTCGCCCGAAAAGCAGCCATAAAGCTGTTATTGGCTGTGGAATAATTTCCTCTGGAGTCTACAAACGTCATTACCACCTCATTCACGGTAAGTTTACCAATCACGTACATATAAATTTACGTTGCATGCTGTTATTTATAAAGTAAAGGGTGGTTGTTTATCAGTGCAGGGAGGGTTTATACTGTAAACGTAAAAATAATTGTAAAATACATATGTACATGAGTATGTCATGTCATTCCCACCTCATTCACGGTAAGTTTACCTATCACGTACATATAAATTTACGTTGCATGCTGTTCTTTATAAAGTAAAGGGTGGTTTTTTAACAGTGCAGGGAGGGTTTATACAGTAAACGTAAAAATAATTGTAGAAATACTTATGTACATGAGTATGTCATGTCATTACCAACTCATTCACAGTAAGTTTATCTATCACTTTCATATAAATTTACACTTGCATGCTGTTATTTATGAAGTAAAGGGTGGTTTGTTAACAGTACAGGGAGGGTTTATACAGTTTATACAGTGTAAACGTAAAAATAATGTAAAATACCTATGTACATATAGGGTGATCCTACTTCGCGAAAATTCCTCTATTGCGACGGGTCCCGGAACCAAACCCTCGTGATAAACGAAGGATCACTGTATATCAAAAGTTTGTTTGCTGTTTGTTCTTAATGCTTTTTTTAAATTTTCTTCATAATATTCGATGGTATTAAGCGGTAGAAGAGGAGGAGGATGCGGGAGAACGAACCTCTATCCACAAATGTTTTGCCACTTCGGTATCAGCTGAGGCACCCTCGCACGCTATTTCCCTGACGATATTATATCGAAAATTTGTTTGCTGTTTGTTCTTAATGCTTTTTTAAAATTTTTTTCATAATATTGGTCGCATTAAGTAGTAGAAGAGGAGGATGCGGGAGAATGAACCTCTATCCACAAACGTTTTGCCACTTCCGTATCAGCTGATACACCCTCGCACGACATTTCCCTGACGATATTATATCGAAAATTATTTTGCTGTTTGTTTTTAATGCTTTTTTTCAATTCTCTTCATAATATCCGATCGCCTTAAGCGATAGAAGAGGAGGAAGATGCGGGAGAACGAATCTCTATAGGCAAACGTTTTGCCTCTTCCGTATCAGCTGATGCTTATCACTATTCAGACGCAATATCTTACTCATAAAATATTTATGTACTCACTCTATTTAGGGTATATCTAATTTTCAAGATTATAGTATTATTAATATTCCGTGGTTATGAACATTATTCTATCTTCTTTACATATCGTCCATGCTTCACAAATATGAACATAAACAAAGTCAGCTGAGAATGAAATATATATATTCTCTACATGCCATTTCCCTGACAACATTATGTCGAAAGTTTGTTTGCTGTTTGTTCTTAATGCTTTTTTTCAATTTTCTTCATAATATTCGATCTCATTAAGCGGTAGAAGAGGAGGAGGATGCGGGAGAACGAACCTCTATCCACAAACATTTTGCCACTTCCGTATCAGCTGATACACCCTCGCATGCTAATTTCCTGACGATATTATATTGAAAATTTGTTTGCTGTTTGTTCTTAATGCTTTTTTTCATGTTTCTTTATAATATCTGCATTAAGCGGTAGAAGAGGAGGAGGATGCGGGAGAAGGAACCTCTATCCACAAATGTTTTGCCACTTCCGTATCAGCTGATGCACCCTCGCACGCTATTTCCCTGACTATATTATATCGAAAATTTTTTTGCTGTTTGTTCTTAATACTTTTTTTCCTTTATCTTCATAATATCCGATCGCATTAAGCGGTAGAAGAGGAGGGGGATGGCGGAGAAGTGCCTCCAAGGAGGTCGATTATTCTCTAAAATTAAAATTTTATTTTTTTATTTTTTTGCATGGGCATTATTTGCAAATTTCGTATTTTTTTACTATTATTTTTTAGAGGCGTTATTCCAATTTTGCAGGTAATAAATATGCAGAAAAGGCAAACAAGGTGTATATATATACAGTGGTGACCTCAACCCACGAACGCCTGTACCTATGAACAAATCAACCTGCGAACAAAAATGTGTTTGCCAAGCCACCACTTGTCCCATTCAGCTGCTCTCGACCGCCACGTGCGTTCCACTCGGCTGCTTTCAGTTGCTCTCAGTTCTGCATTGGTGTCTGCGCTGCGTGGTTCGTTTGTGATTCTATCACAGTTCTATTGTTTTTTTAATATAGCACTTACTATGGCTCCTAAGAAAGTTAAGTGTTAGTGAAATTGGTTTCAAACACCCCAGACGCATAACAGTGGAAACGAAAAAAGAAATAATTGCAAAGCATGGAAATGGGGTGCGTGTGTCCAATCTCGCCATGCAATATAGCATACTGAAATCCACCATCGGTACTATTTTAAAGAACAAAGTGATCATAAAGGCAGCTGACGTGGCTAAGGGAGTAAATATTTTAACGAAGAAAAGGTCGCAGGTGATAGAAGAGGTAGAAAAATGATTATTGTTGTGGATGAATGAAAAACAGTAGGTTGGCGATAGTAATACTAGCGAGGCCATAATATGCGCTAAGGCTTTGCAAATCCACCAAGATTTAGTAGCAAACTCTCCGACTTCTAGTGGTGCTAAACTGGAGAAATTTAAGGCCAGTAGAAGCTGTTTTGAACACTTTCGTAAACGAACTGGGATTCATAGTTCCGACCAAAAAGCAATGGATTCTTACGTAAAGGAATTCACTAAATATATCGAGAGTGAAAGTTATATCCCTCAACAAGTGCTTAATTGTGATGAAATGGGACTCTTTTGGAAGAAAATACCCAAAAGAACCTATATAACCCAAGAGGAGAAATGACTGCCTGGCCACAAACCAATGAAAGACAGGCTTACACTTTTATTGTCCGCTAGTGCTAGTGGGGACTGTAAGATCAAGCCTCTTTTAGTTTACCGCTCTGAAAATCTCTGTGTTTTTATACACAATAACATATTGAAGGCTAACCTCCCAGTAATGTGGAGGTCAAATCCAAAGGCTTGGGTCACGCGGATTTTATTCCTAGAGTGGTTGATAGAAGTGTTTGCGCCCGCAGTGAAGGAATATCTTGAGGAAAATTTTTTGCCTCTTAAGTGTCTCCTCATAATGGATACTGCTCCTGCCTGTCCTTGAGGTGTGGAAGAAGATCTCGCTATACATTACGACTTCATTAAAGTAAAATTTCTGCCTCCCAACACCACTCCTATCCTCCAGCCCATGGACCAGCAGGTAATTTCTAATTTTAAAAAGTTGTATATGAAGGGTCTTTTTGCCAGGTGTTTCCAGGTCACCAATGACATGGATTTGACCCTTCTTGATTTCTGGAAAGATCACTTTAATATCCTCCACTGCATTGGCCTCATTGCAAAAGCATGGAAGGACTTCTCATATCGTACATTGAACTCAGCCTGGAGGAAACTTTGGCGACATTGTATTTCTGATAGAGACTTCAAGAGCTTCAAGCAGGAGTTAGCTATCAAAATTGTGAATGAAATTGTGGCCACTGGCAAAAGTTTGAGCTGGGAGGCTCAGTAAGGAGGATGTGGTGGAGCTAGTGGAGGACCACAATGAAGAACTTACCACAGATGAATTAACTGAGTTGCAATGTGAACAAGTGTAGATTCTTCAAGAGGAGTAGTCACCAGAGGAAGGGGATGAGAGAGTATTGGTGTCTAGTGAAGAAGTGAGAGAAATTTTTTGTAAGTGGAATGATGTGCAGGCTTTTATTGACTATCATCACTCAGATAAAACTGTGGGCAATAGAGTAGTGAATATGGTAAATGACAATGTGATGAATATTTTTAGAAAAGCTTACCAAAAAAGAAAAAGACATATTTCTCTGGATCATTTCCTTGTCCCAATAGCCAGGGATGCAGCTTCCAAAAGAGAAAAGAGAGAGAAAACACCAGAAATAGTCTGTATCAGAAGAGTTCCCTAACGTTTTTATGGAAGGGGACTCTCCTTCCAAAAATTAATCCCTTTCATCCTCCTCCTCCACCACCATCCATGTATGCCAACAACAATCATCCACAAAGGTAAATACAGTACTGTATTTCTATTATTAATTTTATATTCCTTAATTGTGTATGCTATTTTCTTTTTGCAGAGTATACTGTTAATAGCCTGTATTATATTTATTGTTTTTCATGAATTGAAAAATTTTCAATGAATATTTGTGGTGAGCTGGAAGAGATTAATTGGATTTACATGCTTTTCAGTGAGAAGATAAAATCCAACCCACGAACTTTCCAACTCAAGTACACCTTTTTGGAATGGATTAAGTTCGTGGATTGGGGTCACTACTGTGTATATACAGTAATCCCTTGCTATATCGCAGTTCACCTATCGCGGATTCACTGTATCGCGTTTTTTCTTTTTTTTGGGCGAGTTCTTTTTTTTCTGTGTATATGTGAAAATATTAAACCATGACACCCAACCATGAGGTTGGGGAATCTGTAATATGAACTTAGTGGCATTCAGTTAGAATGCGTTCATTCCTAAGTATAGCAGATATAAGCTATAAGGTTGGATTCCTTTTAACCTTCTGTGGTGTAGTGGTAGCGCCTTGGCTTAGTAATCATAAGTCCTAGGTTCGAGTCCCGGTCGGGGTAAAAAATGATTCATGTTTTCACATATGTAATGTGCTTAATTGATTATTTCATGGCCCGAATGAGATTGGGAATTGAATTAAATGCTAAAATGAAGCCACGAGTGAGGTTGGGGAATCTGTAATATGAACATAGTGGCATTCAGTTAGAATGCGTTCATTCCTAAGTATAGCAGATATAAGCTATAAGGTTGGATTCCTTTTAACCTTCTGTGGTGTAGTGGTAGCGCCTTGACTTAGTAATCATAAGTCCTAGGTTCGAGTCCCGGTCGGGGTAAAAAAAATGATTCATGTTTTCACATATGTAATGTGCTTAATTGGTTATTTCATGGCCTGAATGAGATTGGGAATTGAATTAAATGCTAAAATGAAGCCACGAGTGAGGTTGGGGAGTCTGTAATATGAACATAGTGGCATTCAGTTAGAATGCGTTCATTCCTAAGTATAGCAAATATAAGCTATAAGGTTGGATTCCTTTTAACCTTCTGTGGTGTAGTGGTAGCGCCTTGACTTAGTAATCATGAGTCCTAGGTTCGAGTCCCGGTCGGGGTAAAAAATTATTCATGTTTTCACATATGTAATGTGCTTAATTGGATATATATATATATATATATATATATATATATATATATATATATATATATATATATATATATATATATATATATATATATATATATATATATATACACACCTTGTTCTCAGAATAACGCGAAGATAGGTCCTCAGAAGTGTCGGGTAAATGGAAAATCGCGTGAAAAAACGATTAATTTTCCATAGAAAACAATGATAAAGGGCATAGATACGTTTTAAACCTTACATAGACACACTATGCCATAGATATAAGTAAAAACATATTTAATAACTACATAACAAAGCAGAAAGCCCTGTATATATTTTTAAGAGTATGCAAAAGTTATTCAGATTTACTGTACAGCAAGAAATTAACATACTGTACTGTACTATATTATGCGGTGGGCAACAGTCATACAGTACACTGGGACATGCATGGTGGCGGTGAGCATGTAACTTAAGCAGCAGAAGAGGAGGAGGATGCAGGAGAACAAACCTCTATCTGCAAATGTAAACAAAACTAAAATAAAAATTATAAATAACCAAAGCAAAACTAAAAATCGAAAAAAAAATAAAAAAGAATTAATTATGCAATGCCTAAATGTAAAACACGTTAACAAGACTAAAAAACTAAAAGAAAAAAAATATCATTATGCAATGCCTGAATTACTGTAAAAAAAAAAAAGATGACATTCTACTCACTCTATTATACGGTGAGCAACAGGCATGGGACATGCGTAGTGGCAGTGAGCACGTGACGTCAGCAGTATAAGAAGAGGAGAAGGAACCCCTATCTGCCAAGCATAAGAAACAGTTAACAAAAGCAAGACTAGAAAACTAAATTTGTTTCATTATGCAACGCCTGAATTACTGTAACAAAAAAAGCACATTCTACTCACTTTATATAAAAAGATAACACACATTCTACTCACTCTATTATACGGTGACCAACAGGTATGGGATGAGTGAGGTGGCAGTGAGCACTTGACATAAGTGGTATAAACCGGTATTAGAAGAGGAGAATCAACTCTTATTTGCCAAATGTAAGAAACAATTAACAAAAGCAAGACTAGAAAACTAAATTTTTGCATTATGCAACTAGCCATGATATTATAGTATAGGTATACAGTTATCTGTAAAATTTAAAAGAACTGAAAACACAAACAGTTATGAATATATCCACGCAAAGACCTGAAAACACAAACAGTTATATATATATATATATATATATATATATATATATATATATATATATATATATATATATTTATATATATATATATATATATATATATATATATATATATATATATATATATATATATATATATATATATATATATATATATATATATATATATATATATATATATATATATATATATATATATATATATACACCAATGCTCCTCAGCTATTCCAGCTTTTATTTATTATAGAAACTGTTTGTCCTTTCATGTAGTTACATATATCCACACACAGTGGAGAAAATACCCTAATTTAGGGTAATCAGAGAATGATGATGAGTGATATCTACGTTTAGTATATAATGATAATAATAATAATAATAATTATAATAATAATAATAATAATAATAATAATAATAATAAAAATAATAATGAATTTCATTACGTTTAGGGTACTCAATATGGATTTAGGGAGATTTTTGTCTATCTATCTATATAATTACCTATCTGTTTACCTATTTACATATCTATCTTTCTATCCATCTATATACGT
>JAXCGZ010023981.1:0-15000 GCA_037179515.1 Halocaridina rubra | reverse complement strand
ACTGTTGTATATAACACACCAAGGAACCAACATAGGCTATAATTTTTTGAGGAAAGTCATATAGGTACTAATGAAGTCATAACCTCAGTTGTTAACATTGCATGGGAGAGAGAATGTTGGATTTTGACTATGGGAGATTTTAATCATAGAGAGATAGATCGGATAAATCTTGACCCACACAGGGGGGGGGGGAGTCTATTAGGGCAAAATTTCTAGGAATTTTCTACAACAACTTGTACTACAAATAACGAGGGCCAGGGGTGGGGATGAGCCATTGCTGCTTGATCTAGTATTCACAGATAGTGTGTTGGAATTTGAAAAAAATTGAGTATGAACCACCAATTGGAGAGAGTGACCACTGTGTGTTGTTGATGGAGTATATCATCGAAGATGTTTTGCCTGAAAGTAGAGGCACTATGGACACGAGGAGGAACTATCTGGAAGAAGATTACATCAAAATAAATGAGCTTTTTGCAGCTATTGACTGGGGGACCTTATTAACAACAAATCTGTACAAGAAATGTACAACATCTTTTGTGAGGAATATAGGAAGATAGTAGAATGTTGCATACCTTCCACCAAAATAGGAGTTATTCATTCCAGAGAGAAATAGTTCAATAAAGAGTAAGGGAGCTAAGGTGTGGAGAGACAAATGCTGGAAAAGGTATAGGAGGAGAAAACACACAAATGCCTGGCTGACTCATAATAGAGCAAGAAATGATTACCTAAGTAAAATAAGAGAGGAAGAAAGAGTCTATAAAAGGGATAGCAAAAGGAATACAAAAGAAAACCCCAAAAATTTCCACAGCTTTATCAGAGGAAAACTGAATGTCAAAGAGCAAGTTTTAAAGCTAAAGAGAGCAGATGAACATCACCGAGATGAATGAAGAGATCTGCAAAGAACTGAACAAGGACTTTCAGTCAGCATTTACAGTAAAATATACCCCCCCTCCCAGAATGCAGAGATAGGAGCTCATGGGGTCAGTAAGAGAACATCATCTCTTCAGCCACTTAATTTTTTTTTATAGATTTTCCATTCAAGGATGGGTGGAACGTATCATGGAGACCCGTTGGGCTGGCGTCAGCCGGCACAGACCTCAACCCCCCACTGTGTTGCCCAATCACAGCAGTAACCTCCCCAGTAAACAGCTTAAACTCTCTTGCCTGGACAAGCCTCTATCCATCTCTTTCAACCACAGAGGTATGCAAACAAACAAACTTTATTTCCATTTCATTATACAATGGGTATTCGTCAGCCGGGGCAAGCCTCAACCCCCCACTGTGGTGTCCAACCACAGCAGTTCCTGCCAGTAAACAGCTTAAACTCTCGGTCTTGGACGGGAACCGATCTTTCGACCTCGTGAATGCGAAGCCAGCGCGTTACCACTGTATTAGCCAGCAGGCAAGCACTGATGGAGTTAGATTCCCATTAAGCTACAGGTCCTGAGTATATATCCCCTTATATACTTAAGAAATGTGCTAAATCAAGATCGGCGGCACTATGTATCATATTTGAAAAGTCGCTGGAGTCAGGGAAGATTCCAGGATGCTGAAAAGAAAAGAATGTGGTACCTATCTTAAAAAAAGGGAAGGACGGATACGGAGCTAAGCTATAGATATGTTTCCATGACCAGCATAATTTGCAAAGTTATGGAGAAACTACTAAGAGAACACATCTCTTTTCACTTGAAATCCTTCAACTTTTTGTCAATAAGACAACATGGCTTCAGAGTAGGTAGACCAACAGTAACAAACTAATAATTTTATGATGAGGTAAGCCAAATCTTACTGGAAAGAGAGGGCTGGACAGATTGCATATTCCTAGACTTCCAGAAAGCATTTGACACTGTCCCACACGGGAGACTCATTAAGAAGCTCCAAGCAATAACATGAATAGGTGGTAATGTCTTGAAATAGATAAAAACATACTTAGAAGGAAGGAAACGAAGGGTTAGAGTAAGACACTCGGTGTCTGAATGGAGAAGAGTTAGTAGTGGAGTTCCACAGGGTTCAGTTTTTGGGCCACTTTTGTTCCTTGTATATGTAAATGATCTACCAGAGTCTGTAAACTCATTCATGAATATGCTTGCACATGATGAAAAGATTGTAAAGAAAGTAAGAGACGAGAACAATGGTAGAGACCTTCAGGAAGATCTAAATAGTCTGCAAGAATGGTCAGAAAAGTGGCTAATTAAATTTAATACTTCAAAATGTAAGATAATGAGAATGGGTACAAGTGCAAGAAGGACCAAACTTGACTACTCGGTGGCAGGAGTAGACCTTCGAGAGACAAAGAATGAGAGAGATCTAGGAGTAAACATACTGTCTGATTTGTCTCCAGAAATGCATATAAATGGCGTAGTAAAGGCAGCAAATGCTTCCTTAGCAAATGTAAGGGTAGCCTTCAGGCACATGGACAAGGAAATGTTCAGAAATATTTACGTAGCCTATATGAGGCCGAAACTTGAATATGCAGTTAAGCTTGAAAAATTCAAAGACATGCCACGAAACTGGTGCCAGAAATATGCAATCTCAGTTACGGTGAGATGCTGAGAAAATTAGACTTACCATCACTCGAAGCTAGAAGATTGAGGGGGATATGGTGACAGTCTTTATTCCTTCAAGGTTATGATAAAGTGGAGAGGGATCGATACTTTGATATGGCTGGCTCTAGAACTAGAGGTCATAGTTTGAAGCTTCGTAAGAAAACTTCTTTGTAGGATGTAAGGAAGTCCTTTTTCAGTGTAAGAGTAGTTGATTATTGAAATTCGCTAAGCGAGGAGGTAGTGAATGCTATCCCAATCTATAGTTTTAAGGACAGGTATGATAAGTATCACTAAGTACAAAATGGAACAGCTCAGGAGACGGGAAGATACAACCTTTGGGCTCTTTCCCGTAATTGAAATTAGGTAATCACACACACACACACACACACACACACACACACACACACACACACACACACACACACACACACACACACACACACATGCACACACACACACACACACAAGGAGTTTCAGTCAGTATTTACAGTAGAAAATACCCCACCCCCTCAGATTGCAGTGATAGAAGCTCAAGGGCCGGTATTAGAGAACATCAACCTTACAGCCACAGAGGTATGCAAAGCGCTGATGGATTTAGATGTTCATAAAGCTACAGGTCCTGATGACATATCCCCTCATGTGCTTAAAAAATGCGCAAACACAATATCAGTGGCACTAAGTATCATATTTAAGGAGTCACTGGAGTCGGGGGAGATTCCAAGATGCTGGAAACAAGCAAATGTGATACCTATCTTCAAAAAGGGAAGGAGGGATACGGCTCTGAACTATAGACCAGTTTCCTTGACCAGCATAGTTTGCAAACTTATGGAGAAACTACTAAGGAAACATATCTCTCTTCACTTGGAATCCTTCAACTTTTTGTCAGTGAGGCAACATGGCTTCAGAGAAGGAAGATCAACAGTAACAAACTTATTAGAATTTTATGATGAGGTAAGCCAAATCTTATAGGAAAGAGAGGGTTGGGCAGATTGCATATTCCTAGACTTACAGAAAGCGTTTGACACTGTTCCACATGGGAGACTTATTAGGAAGCTGCAATCAATGGCTAGAATAGGTGGAAATGTCTTGGAATGGATAAAAACTTACTTAGAAGGAAGGGAACAGAGGGTTAGAGTAAGACACTCAGTGTCTGAATGGAGAAGAGTTAGTAGTGGAGTTCCACAGGGTTCAGTTTTAGGGCCACTTTTGTTCCTTGTATATGTAAATGATCTACCAGAGTCTGTAAATTCATTAATGAATATGTTTGCAGATGATGCAAAGATTGTGAAGAAAGTAAAAAATGAGAACAATGGTAGAGAACTTCAGGAGGATCTAAATAATCTGCATGAGTGGTCAGAAAAGTGGCTAATGAAATTCAATACCTCAAAATGTAAGGTAATGAGAATGGGTACAAGTGCAAGAAGGCCCAAGCTTGACTACTCGGTGGCTGGAGCACAACTTCAAGAGACAGAAAATGAGAGAGATCTAGGAGTAAACATACTGGCAGATTTGTCTCCAGAAATACATATAAATGGCGTAGTAAGGGCAGCATATGCATTCTTATCAAATTTAAGGGTAGCCTTCAGGCACATGGACAAGGAAATGTTCAGAAATATTTATGTAACCTATGTGAGGCCAAAACTCGAATATGCAGCCCCCTTTTGGAATCCGCACTTGAAAAAGCACATAGCTAAGCTTGAAAAAGTTCAAAGACATGCCACGAAACTGGTGCCAGAAATATGCAATCTCGGTTATGATGAGAGGCTGAGGGAATTAGACTTGCCATCACTCGAAGCTAGAAGAGTAAGGGGGGATATGGTGACAGTCTTTAAATTCCTTCATGGTTATGATAGAGTGGATAGGGATCGATATTTCGATATGGCTGGCTCTAGAACTAGAGGTCATAGTTTGAAGCTTCGTAAGAAAACTTGTTTGCAGGATGTAAGGAAATACTTTTTCAGTGTAAGAGTAGTTGATAATTGGAATTCGCTAAGCGAGGAGGTAGTTAATGCTATCTCAATCCATAGTTTTAAGGACAGGTACGATAAGTATCACTAAGTCTAAAAATGGAACCGATCAGGAGACGGGAAGATACGAGCTTTGGGCTCTTTCCCGTAAACACAATTAGGTAATCACAATTAGGTAATCACACACACACACACACACACACACACACACACACACACACACACACACAGAAAGGAGACAAACTGAGTCACTAAATAGCACTTATATGGAGATATAATAATTCTGTGTGAAGGTAAATTAGAAGTTTTTCTCTTTTCTTTTTTTTTTCCCTCTTTCTCGTCTTCTTTCTATATTCTGTGAGAGGGAGAACATAAAAATGAAGCCATCTCTGTCCCAAACCTCTCCCACCCATGGGTCGGGAGAAGGGGTAGTCATCAGAGGACTTAAACAGAGAATCAAGAAGTTAGAGGAAATGGTTACAAGCCTTGATGATAAAATTCGGAATATGGATGGAGAAATGAAAGAGAATGAAACACTCAGAGAACAAATAAGATCTTTGGAGGAAGCAAATAAAGCACAAGGGCAGGAGAGAAAGGAACTAGAAAAAAGAATAAAGAAGCTGGAAGGGGAAAAGAGTAAACTAGAATCTAGAATTTCTAATCAAGAAGATAAAAACAAACAGCTAAATGACAACCTAAAGGAATTAGATGTTAGTTCACTGCTATCTTCTGAGAGAGACGAGATTGCTGCTTGGAATGTTCAGATTAAGGAAAACATTGAACAGTTCAGAAAAGAGTTCCAGGAGCTGAATATGGAAAATGATGCCATGAAAACGTCCTTTGCTGATGCACTAAAGGGGAATGTGGCAGTAAAAGAGGCTGTAAAGGTGGTGGCACTGGAAAACATACAAACAGTTGACTATAAAGAGACAGTAATCGAAAAAATGAAAGACGTTGTGATGGAAAGGGCAAACCCACTCATCAGACAGGCACTTGATAAGGAGAAGACAGTGGTAATCTCAGGCATAAGTGAATCCCAGGAGCCAACATGGCAGGGGAGACTTGAAGAAAATAAAGCTAACGTTGTAGACCTGATAAGAAAGCTTGGAGTAGTATGTGGTCCTGAGGATATTGTAAACATACACCAACTAGGTAAATATTCGAGGGAAGGAAAGCCGAGACCAACAAAAGTAACCTTTGAGAGAGGGGAGACATGTAGGGAAATATTGTTGAGAAAAAAAAGTCTAAAAGACCTTCAAGAATGCAAAGAAGTGTTCATTAGACGATACAGAACACAGGAAGAGATGGGAAAGATCAAAAACTTGTTGCAAGAGGCAAGAAGGTTAAATGATGAAAGAAATGAAGAAGAGAAGAAAAATTTTCGTTACGGAATACTTCCAGACAAAGGGGAGATAAAGAAGATAATGACAGAAGATCAGGGGATGGGGCCTCATTAAGATTGTTATACACAAATGCTGATGGATTAGCTGGTAAGGCAGTAGAATTAAAAGATAGGATTCACAACAGTAAGGCAGATATAGTAGCAATTACAGAGACTAAGTTGAGTGAGGACATAAACAGTGTCACAGTTTTTCCTAAGGGCTTCAGAATACTAAGGGTCGAAAGATCTGAGAGGACTGGTGGAGGGATAGCACTGCTCATAAGTGAGAGGATTCAAGTTGAAGAGATAAACTTGGCTATAGAAAGTGAGTTCAGGGAATTTCTTGTTGCTCGCATAAATACTGGGTCAGAGAGCATTATAATAACTGTTGTATACAACCCACCAAGGAACCAAAATAGGCTTGAAATTTATGAGGAAAGTCATATAGGTACGATTGAAGTCATAAACTCAGTTGTTAACATGGCGCGGGAGAAAATATGTAGGATTTTGATCATGGGAGACTTTAATCATAAAGAGATAGATTGGATAAATCTTGACCCACACAGTGGTGAGGACTCCTTTGGGGCAAGATTCCTAGATTGCGTACAAGGGAATTTCCTACACCAACATGTAATGGAACCAACAAGAGCCAGGGGTGGGGATGAGCCATCACTACTTGATCTGGTGTTCACAGATAATGTGTTGGATATTGAAAATATTGAGTATGAACCACCAATTGGAAAGAGTGACCACTGTGTGTTGTTGATGGAGTATATCATTGAAGATATTCTTCCTGAGAGTAGAGGCACTGAGGACATGAGGAGGAACTATCAGAAAGGAGATTACATCAAAATGAATGAGCTTTTTGCAGTTATTGACTGGAGAACCTTATTTTACAACAAATCTGTACAAGAAATGTATGACATCTTTTGTGAGAAATATGGGAAGATAGTAGATTGCTGCATACCTGTCACCAAAGTAGGTGTAATTCATGCCAGAGAGAAATGGTTCGATAATGGGTGTAAAAGAGCTAAGGAGTGGAGAGACAAATGCTGGAAAAGGTATAGGAGGAGAAAAAACATAAATGCCTGGCAAACCTACAAAAGAGCAAGAAATGACTACCTAAGTAAAAGGAGAGAGGCAGAGAAAGATTATGAGAGGGACATCACCAGGAAGGCTAAAGAAAATCCCAAGCTTTTCCACAGCTTTATCAGAGGAAAACTGAAGGTAAAAGAACAGGTTTTAAGGCTAAAGAGAGCGGATGGAAGCATCACTGAGACGGACGAAGAGATCTGCAAAGAATTGAACAAGGAGTTTCAGTCAGTATTTACAGTAGAAAATACCCCACCCCCTCAGATTGCAGTGATAGAAGCTCAAGGGCCGGTATTAGAGAACATCAACCTTACAGCCACAGAGGTATGCAAAGCGCTGATGGATTTAGATGTTCATAAAGCTACAGGTCCTGATGACATATCCCCTCATGTGCTTAAAAAATGCGCAAACACAATATCAGTGGCACTAAGTATCATATTTAAGGAGTCATTGGAGTCGGGGGAGATTCCAAGATGCTGGAAACAAGCAAATGTGATACCTATCTTCAAAAAGGGAAGGAGGGATACGGCTCTGAACTATAGACCAGTTTCCTTGACCAGCATAGTTTGCAAACTTATGGAGAAACTACTAAGGAAACATATCTCTCTTCACTTGGAATCCTTCAACTTTTTGTCAGTGAGGCAACATGGCTTCAGAGAAGGAAGATCAACAGTAACAAATTTATTAGAATTTTATGATGAGGTAAGCCAAATCTTACAGGAAAGAGAGGGCTGGGCAGATTGCATATTCCTAGACTTCCAGAAAGCGTTTGACACTGTTCCACATGGGAGACTTATTAGGAAGCTGCAATCAATGGCTAGAATAGGTGGAAATGTCTTGGAATGGATAAAAACTTACTTAGAAGGAAGGGAACAGAGGGTTAGAGTAAGACACTCAGTGTCTGAATGGAGAAGAGTTAGTAGTGGAGTTCCACAGGGTTCAGTTTTAGGGCCACTTTTGTTCCTTGTATATGTAAATGACCTACCAGAGTCTGTAAATTCATTCATGAATATGTTTGCAGATGATGCAAAGATTGTGAAGAAAGTAAAAAACGAGAACAATGGTAGAGAACTTCAGGAGGATCTAAATAATCTGCATGAGTGGTCAGAAAAGTGGCTAATGAAATTCAATACCTCAAAATGTAAGGTAATGAGAATGGGTACAAGTGCAAGAAGGCCCAAGCTTGACTACTCGGTGGCTGGAGTAAAACTTCAGGAGACAGAAAATGAGAGAGATCTAGGAGTAAACATATTGGCAGATTTGTCTCCAGAAATACATATAAATGGCGTAGTAAGGGCAGCATATGCATTCTTATCAAATGTAAGGGTAGCCTTCAGGCACATGGACAAGGAAATGTTCAGAAATATTTATGTAACCTATGTGAGGCCAAAACTCGAATATGCAGCCCCCTTTTGGAATCCGCACTTGAAAAAGCACATAGCTAAGCTTGAAAAAGTTCAAAGACATGCCACGAAACTGGTGCCAGAAATACGCAATCTCGGTTATGATGAGAGGCTGAGGGAATTAGACTTGCCATCACTCGAAGCTAGAAGAGTAAGGGAGGATATGGTGACAGTCTTTAAATTCCTTCATGGTTATGATAGAGTGGATAGGGATCGATATTTCGATATGGCTGGCTCTAGAACTAGAGGTCATAGTTTGAAGCTTCGGAAGAAAACTTGTTTGCAGGATGTAAGGAAATACTTTTTCAGTGTAAGAGTAGTTGATAATTGGAATTCGCTAAGCGAGGAGGTAGTTAATGCTACCTCAATCCATAGTTTTAAGGACAGGTATGATAAGTATCACTAAGTCTAAAAATGGAACCGATCAGGAGACGGGAAGATACGAGCTTTGGGCTCTTTCCCGTAAACACAATTAGGTAATCACAATTAGGTAATCACACACATATTCCTAGACTTCCAGAAAGCGTTTGACACTGTTCCACATGGGAGACTTAATAGGAAGCTGCAATCAATGGCTAGAATAGGTGGAAATGTTTTGGAATGGATAAAAACTTACTTAGAAGGAAGGGAACAGAGGGTTAGAGTAAGACACTCAGTGTCTGAATGGAGAAGAGTTAGTAGTGGAGTTCCACAGGGTTCAGTTTTGGGGCCACTTTTGTTCCTTGTATATGTAAATGATCTACCAGAGTCTGTAAATTCATTCATGAATATGTTTGCAGATGATGCAAAGATTGTGAAGAAAGTAAAAAACGAGAACAATGGTAGAGAACTTCAGGAGGATCTAAATAATCTGCATGAGTGGTCAGCAAAGTGGCTAATGAAATTCAGTACTTCAAAATGTAAGGTAATGAGAATGGGTACAAGTGCAAGAAGGCCCAAGCTTGACTACTCGGTGGCTGGAGTACAACTTCAAGAGACAGAAAATGAGAGAGATCTAGGAGTAAACATACTGGCAGATTTGTCTCCAGAAATACATATAAATGGCATAGTAAGGGCAGCATATGCATTCTTATCAAATGTAAGGGTAGCCTTCAGGCACATGGACAAGGAAATGTTCAGAAATATTTATGTAACCTATGTGAGGCCAAAACTCGAATATGCAGCCCCCTTTTGGAATCCGCACTTGAAAAAGCACATAGCTAAGCTTGAAAAAGTTCAAAGACATGCCACGAAACTGGTGCCAGAAATACGCAATCTCAGTTATGATGAGAGGCTGAGGGAATTAGACTTACCATCACTCGAAGCTAGAAGAGTGAGGGGGGATATGGTGACAGTCTTTAAATTCCTTCATGGTTATGATAGAGTGGATAGGGATCGATATTTTGATATGGCTGGCTCTAGAACTAGAGGTCATAGTTCGAAGCTTCGTAAGAAAAGTTCTTTGCAGGATGTAAGGAAATACTTTTTCAGTGTAAGAGTAGTTGATAATTGGAATTCGCTAAGCGAGGAGGTAGTTAATGCTATCTTAATCCATAGTTTTAAGGAGAGGTATGATAAGTATGACTAAGTATAAAATGGAACTGATCAGGAGACGGGAAGATACGAGCTTTGGGCTCTTTCCCGTAAACACAATTAGGTAATCACAATTAGGTAATCACACACACACACACACTGCCACATTCCCCTTTAGTGCATCAGCAAAGGAAGTTTTCATGGCATCATTTTCCATATTCAGCTCCTGTGTGTGTGTGATTACAATTAGGTAATCACACACACACAGGAGCTGAATATGGAAAATGATGCCATGAAAACTTCCTTTGCTGATACACTAAAGGGGAATGTGGCAGTAAAAGAGGCTGTAAAGGTGGTGGCACTGGAAAACATACAAACAGTTGACTATAAAGAGACAGTAATCGAAAAAATGAAAGACGTTGTGATGGAAAGGGCAAACCCATTCATCAGACAGGCACTTGATAAGGAGAAGACAGTGGTAATCTCAGGCATAAGCGAATCCCAGGAGCCAGCATGGCAGGGGAGACTTGAAGAAAATAAAGCTAGGGTTGTAGACCTGATAAGAAAGCTTGGAGTAGTATGTGGTCCTGAGGATATTGTAAACATACACCAACTAGGTAAATATTCGAGGGAAGGAAAGCCGAGACCAACAAAAGTAACCTTTGAGAGAGGGGAAACATGTAGGGAAATATTGTTGAGAAAAAAGAGTCTAAAAGACCTTCAAGAATTCAAAGAAGTGTTCATTAGACGATACAGAACACAGGAAGAGATGGGAAAGATAAAAAACTTGTTGCAAGAGGCAAGAAGGTTAAATGATGAAAGAAATGAAGAAGAGAAGAAAAATTTTCATTACAGAGTTCTTCCAGACAAAGGGGAAATAAAGAAGATAATGACAGAAGATCAGGGGATGGGGCCTCATTAAGATTGTTATACACAAATGCTGATGGATTAGCTGGTAAGGCAGTAGAATTAAAAGATAGGATTCACAACAGTAAGGCAGATATAGTAGCAATTACAGAGACTAAGTTGAGTGAGGACATAAACAGTGTCACAGTTTTTCCTAAGGGCTTCAGAATACTAAGGGTTGAAAGATCTGAGAGGACTGGTGGAGGGATAGCACTGCTCATAAGTGAAAGGATTCAAGTCGAAGAAATAAACTTGGCTATAGAAAGTGAGTTCAAGGAATTTCTTGTTGCTCGCATAAATACTGGGTCAGAGAGCATTATAATAACTGTTGTATACAACCCACCAAGGAACCAAAATAGGCTTGAAGTTTATGAGGAAAGTCATATAGGTACTATTGAAGTCATAAACTCAGTTGTTAACATGGCACGGGAAAAAAATGTAGGATTTTGATTATGGGAGACTTTAATCAAAAGAGATAGATTGGATAAATCTTGACTCACACAGTGGTGAGGACTCATTTGGGGCAAGATTCCTAGATTGAGTACAAGGGAATTTCCTACACCAACATGTAATGGAACCAACAAGGGCCAGGGGTGGGGATGAGCCATC
The DNA here is from genome assembly GCA_037179515.1 of Halocaridina rubra. Lineage (NCBI taxonomy): Eukaryota > Metazoa > Arthropoda > Malacostraca > Decapoda > Atyidae > Halocaridina > Halocaridina rubra. The sequence goes on along the minus strand of JAXCGZ010023981.1, from coordinate 3,584 downwards.
ACTACTTGATCTAGTGTTCACAGATAATGTGTTGGATATTGAAAAAATTGAGTATGAACCACCAACTGGAAAGAGTGACCACTGTGTGTTGTTGATGGAGTATATCATTGAAAATATTCTTCCTGAGAGTAGAGGCACTGAGGACATGAGGAGAAAATATCGGAAAGGAGATTACATCAAAATGAATGAGCTTTTTGCAGTTATTGACTGGAGAACCTTATTTTACAACAAATCTGTACAAGAAATGTATGACATCTTTTGTGAGAAATATGGGAAGATAGTAGATTGCTGCATACCTGTCACCAAAGTAGGTGTAATTCATGCCAAAGAGAAATGGTTCGATAATGGGTGTAAAAGAGCTAAGGAGTGAAGAGACAAATGCTGGAAAAGGTATAGGAGGAGAAAACACATAAATGCCTGGCAAACCTACAAAAGAGCAAGAAATGACTACCTAAGTAAAAGGAGAGAGGCAGAGAGAGACTATGAGAGGGACAGCACCAGGAAGGCTAAAGAAAATCCCAAGCTTTTCCACAGCTTTATCAGAGGAAAACTGAAGGTAAAAGAACAGGTTTTAAGGCTAAAGAGAGCGGATGGAAGCATCACTGAGATGGACGAAGAGATCTACAAAGAATTGAACAAGGAGTTTCAGTCAGTATTTACAGTAGAAAATACCCCACCCCCTCAGATTGCAGTGATAGAAGCTCAAGGGCCGGTATTAGAGAACATCAACCTTACAGCCACAGAGGTATGCAAAGCGCTGATGGATTTAGATGTTCATAAAGCTACAGGTCCTGATGACATATCCCCTCATGTGCTTAGAAATACGCAAACACAATATCAGTGGCACTAAGTATCATAGTTAAGGAGTCACTGGAGTCGGGGGAGATTCCAAGATGCTGGAAACAAGCAAATGTGATACCTATCTTCAAAAAGGGAAGGAGGGATACGGCTCTGAACTATAGACCAGTTTCCTTGACCAGCATAGTTTGCAAACTTATGGAGAAACTACTAAGGAAACATATCTCTCTTCACTTGGAATCCAACTTTTTGTCAGTGAGGCAACATGGCTTCAGAGAAGGTAGATCAACAGTAACAAACTTATTAGAATTTTATGATGAGGTAAGCCAAATCTTACAGGAAAGAGAGGGCTGGGCAGATTGCATATTCCTAGACTTCCAGAAAGCGTTTGACACTGTTCCACATGGGAGACTTATTAGGAAGCTGCAATCAATGGCTAGAATAGGTGGAAATGTTTTGGAATGGATAAAAACTTACTTAGAAGGAAGGGAACAGAGGGTTAGAGTAAGACACTCAGTGTCTGAATGGAGAAGAGTTAGTAGTGGAGTTCCACAGGGTTCAGTTTTAGGGCCACTTTTGTTCCTTGTATATGTAAATGACCTACCAGAGTGTGTAAATTCATTCATGAATATGTTTGCAGATGATGCAAAGATTGTGAAGAGAGTAAAAAACGAGAACAATGGTAGAGAACTTCAGGAGGATCTAAATAATCTGCATGAGTGGTCAGAAAAGTGGCTAATGAAATTCAGTACTTTAAAATATAAGGTAATGAAAATGGGTACAAGTGCAAGAAGGCCCAAGCTTGACTACTCGGTGGCTGGAGTACAACTTCAAGAGACAGAAAATGAGAGAGATCTAGGAGTAAACATACTGGCAGATTTGTCTCCAGAAATACATATAAATGGTATAGTAAGGGCAGCATATGCTTTCTTATCAAATGTAAGGGTAGCCTTCAGGCACATGGACAAGGAAATGTTCAGAAATATTTATGTAACATATGTGAGGACAAAACTCGAATATGCAGCCCCCTTTTGGAATCCGCACTTGAAAAAGCACATAGCTAAGCTTGAAAAAGTTCAAAGACATGCCACGAAACTGGTGCCAGAAATACGCAATCTCAGTTATGATGAGAGGCTGAGGGAATTAGACTTACCATCACTCGAAGCTAGAAGAGTGAGGGGGGGATATGGTGACAGGCTTTAAATTCCTTCATGGTTATGATAGAGTGGATAGGGATCGATATTTTGATATGGCTGGCCCTAGAACTAGAGGTCATAGTTTGAAGCTTCGTAGGAAAACTTCTTTGCAGGATGTAAGGAAATACTTTTTCAGTGTAAGAGTAGTTGATAATTGGAATTGGCTAAGCGAGGAGGTAGTTAATGCTATCTCAATCCATAGTTTTAAGGAGAGGTATGATAAGTATTACTAAGTATAAAATGGAACCGATCAGGAGACGGGAAGATACGAGCTTTGGGCTCTTTCCCGTAAACACAATTAGGTAATCACAATTAGGTAATCACACACACACACACACACACACACACACACACACACACACACACACACACACACACACACACACACACACACACACACACATACTCGGTGGCTTGACTACTCGGTGGCTGGAGTACAACTTCAAGAGACAGAAAATGAGAGAGATCTAGGAGTAAACATACTGGCAGATTTGTTTCCAGAAATACATATAAATGGCGTAGTAAGGGCAGCATATGCATTCTTATCAAATGTAAGGGTAGCCTTCAGGCACATGGACAAGGAAATGTTCAGAAATATTTATGTAACCTATGTGAGGCCAAAACTCGAATATGCAGCCCCCTTTTGGAATCCGCACTTGAAAAAGCACATAGCTAAGCTTGAAAAAGTTCAAAGACATGCCACGAAACTGGTGCCAGAAATACGCAATCTCGGTTATGATGAGAGGCTGAGGGAATTAGACTTGCCATCACTCGAAGCTAGAAGAGTAAGGGGGGATATGGTGACAGTCTTTAAATTCCTTCATGGTTATGATAGAGTGGATAGGGATCGATATTTCGATATGGCTGGCTCTAGAACTAGAGGTCATAGTTTGAAGCTTCGGAAGAAAACTTGTTTGCAGGATGTAAGGAAATACTTTTTCAGTGTAAGAGTAGTTGATAATTGGAATTCGCTAAGCGAGGAGGTAGTTAATGCTATCTCAATCCATAGTTTTAGGGAGAGGTACGATAAGTATCACTAAGTACAAAATGGAACCGATCAGGAGACGGGAAGATACGAGCTTTGGGCTCTTTCCCGTAAACACAATTAGGTAATCACAATTAGGTAATCACACACACACACACACATATATATATATATATATATATATATATATATATATATATATATATATATATATATATATATATATATATATATATATATATATATATATATATATATATATATATATGTAATCTGATAAGTCACAACACTCTCCATCTCAGTTTCTCTTTACTTTTTATTTTTTCGTGCTCAGGCCCAATGAGGACAGTTTTATTTTATAATATTATGGCCTGTCCTAGTGTCACAATCATAATATATATATATATATATATATATATATATATATATATATATATATATATATATATATATATATATATATATATATATATATATATATATATATATATATATATATATATATATTGACAAAGAAGAGTTAATAGGAATCAATAGAGTATTTTAGTGCTTAAGAGCAAATTTATCTGCTCATCTTCAGAGTTACTTCTGATGATGAGTAAGTA
>JAXCGZ010023980.1:7500-19501 GCA_037179515.1 Halocaridina rubra | reverse complement strand
CAATAGTACCTTTATGACTTTCCTCATAAACTTCTAGCCTATTCTGGTTCCTTGGTGGGTTATATACAACAGTTATTATAATGCTAACTGACACAGTATTTATGCGAGCAACAAGAAATTCTTTGAACTCACTTTCTATAGCCAAGTTTATTTCTTTGACTTGAATCCTTTCACTTATGAGCAGTGCTATCCCTCCACCAGTCCTCTCAGATCTTTCAACCCTTAGTATTTTGAAACCCTTAGGAAAAACTGTGACACTGTTTATGTCCTCACTCAACTTAGTCTCTGTAATTGCTACTATATCTGCCTTACTGTTGTGAATCCTATCTTTTAATTCTACTGCCTTACCAGCTAATCCATCAGCATTTGTGTATAACAATCTTAATGAGGCCCCATCCCCTGATCTTCTGTCATTATCTTCTTTATCTCCCCTTCGTCTGGAAGAACTCTGATATGAAAATTTTTCTTCTCTTCTTCATTTCTTTCATCATTTAACCTTCTTGCCTATTGCAACAAGTTTTTGATCTTTCCCTACTCTTCCTGTGTTCTGTATTGTCTAATGAACACTTCTTTGAATTCTTGAAGGTCTTTTAGACTTTTTTTTCTCAACAATATTTCCCTACATGTTTCCCCTCTCTCAAAGGTTACTTTTGTTGGTCTCGGCTTTCCTTCCCTCGAATATTTACCTAGTTGGTGTATGTTTACAATATCCTCAGGACCACATACTACTCCAAGCTTTCTTATCAGGTCTACAACCCTAGCTTTATTTTCTTCAAGTCTCCCGTGCCATGTTGGCTCCTGGGACTCGCTTATGCCTGAGATTACCACTGTCTTCTCCTTATCAAGTGCCTGTCTGATGAGTGGGGTTGCCCTTTCCATCACAACGTCTTTCATTTTTTCGATTACTGTCTCTTTATAGTCAACTGTTTGTATGTTTTCCAGTGCCACCACCTTTACAGCCTCTTTTACTGCCACATTCCCCTTTAGTGCATCAGCAAAGGAAGTTTTCATGGCATCATTTTCCATATTCAGCTCCTGGAACTCTTTTCTGAACTGTTCAATGTTTTCCTTAATCTGGACATTCCAAGCAGCAATCTCGTCTCTCTCAGAAGAGAGCAGTGAACTAACATCTAATTCCTTTAGGTTGTCATTCAGCTGTTTGTTTTTATCTTCTTGTTTGGAAAGTCTAGATTCTAGTTGACTCTTTTCCCCTTCCAGCTTCTTTATTCTTTTTTCTAGTTCCTTTCTCTCCTGCCCTTGTGCTTTATTAGCTTCCTCCAAAGATCTTATTTGCTCTCTGAGTGTTTCATTCTCTTTCATTTCTCCATCCATATTCTGAATTTTATCATCAAGGCTTATAACCATTTCCTCTAAATTCTTGATTTTCTGTTTGAGTCTCATGATGGCTACCCCTCCTACCGACCCATGGATGGGAGAGGTTTGGGACAGAGATGGCATCATTTTTATGTTCTCCCTCTCACAGAATATAGAAAGAAGACGAGAAAGAGGAAAAAAAAAGAGAAAAACTTTTAATTAAGCTTCACACCGAATTTTTATATCTCCATATAAGTGCTATTTAGTGACTCAGTTTATCTCTTTTCTGGTAACACACATCTTAACTTAAAAACTTGACCATGGTAATTTAAGGATAAAAAGAAAAAGAAAAAAAATGCAACAAAACAAAAGTCAAACCTGAAGGAAAAATTCGAACCTGAGTCTGATGTGGCACCCACCTGTTTCTGCTATATATTCTTCCTAACTGATAAACTCATTTGCTAACCAAGGTATGTTATCACAAGATTAGACTTTACATTTAGCTCAATATATATACGTGCGTGTGATTACCTAATTGTGATTACCTAATTGTGTTTACGGGGAAGAGCCCAAAGCTTGTATCTTCCCGTCTCCTGATCGGTTCCATTTTAGACTTAGTGATACTTATCATACCTGTCCTTAAAACTATGGATTGAGATAGCATTAACTACCTCCTCGCTTAGCCAATTCCAATTATCAACTACTCTTACACTGAAAAAGTATTTCCTTACATCCTGTGAAGAAGTTTTCTTACGAAGCTTCAAACTATGACCTCTAGTTCTAGAGCCAGCCATATCAAAATATCGATCCCTATCCACTCTATCATAACCATGAAGGAATTTAAAGACTGTCACCATATCCCCTCTCACTCTTCTAGCTTCCAGTGATGGTAAGTCTAATTCCCTCAGCCTCTCATCATAACTGAGATGGCGTATTTCTGGCACCAGTTTCGTGGCATGTCTTTGAACTTTTTCAAGCTTAGCTATGTGCTTTTTCAAGTGCGGATTCCAAAAGGGGGCTGCATATTCGAGTTTTGGCCTCACATAGGTTACATAAATATTTCTGAACATTTCCTTGTCCATGTGCCTGAAGGCTACCCTTACATTTGATAAGAATGCATATGCTGCCCTTACTATCCCATTTATATGTATTTCTGGAGACAAATCTGCCAGTATGTTTACTCCTAGATCTCTCTCATTTTCTGTCTCTTGAAGTTGTACTCCAGCCACCGAGTAGTCAAGCTTGGGCCTTCTTGCACTTGTACCCATTCTCATTACCTTACATTTTGAAGTATTGAATTTCATTAGCCACTTTTCTGACCACTCATGCAGATTATTTAGATCCTCCTGAAGTTCTCTACCATTGTTCTCGTTTTTTACTTTCTTCACAATCTTTGCATCATCTGCAAACATATTCATGAATGAATTTACAGACTCTGGTAGGTCATTTACATATACAAGGAAAAAAAGGGTGTGTGATTATCTAATTGTGATTACCTAATTGTGTTTACGGGAAAGAGCCCAAAGCTCGTATCTTCCCGTCTCCTGATCGGTTCCATTTTAGACTTAGTGATACTTATCGTACCTGTCCTTAAAACTATGGATTGAGATAGCATTAACTACCTCCTCGCTTAGCCAATTCCAATTATCAACTACTCTTACACTGAAAAAGTATTTCCTTACATCCTGCAAAGAAGTTTTCTTACGAAGCTTCAAACTATGACCTCTAGTTCTAGAGCCAGCCATATCGAAATATCGATCCCTATCCACTCTATCATAACCATGAAGGAATTTAAAGACTGTCACCATATCCCCCCTTACTCTTCTAGCTTCGAGTGATGGTAAGTCTAATTCCCTCAGCCTCTCATCATAACTGAGATTGCGTATTTCTGGCACCAGTTTCGTGGCATGTCTTTGAACTTTTTCAAGCTTAGCTATGTGCTTTTTCAAGTGCGGATTCCAAAAGGGGGCTGCATATTCGAGTTTTGGCCTCACATAGGTTACATAAATATTTCTGAACATTTCCTTGTCCATGTGCCTGAAGGCTACCCTTACATTTGATAAGAATGCATATGCTGCCCTTACTATGCCATTTATATGTATTTCTGGAGAGAAATCTGCCAGTATGTTTACTCCTAGGTCTCTCTCATTTTCTGTCTCTTGAAGTTGTACTCCAGCCACCGAGTAGTCAAGCTTGGGCCTTCTTGCACTTGTACCCATTCTCATTACCTTACATTTTGAAGTATTTGAATTTCATTAGCCACTTTTCTGACCACTCATGCAGATTATTTAGATCCTCCTGAAGTTCTCTACCATTGTTCTCGTTTTTTACTTTCTTCACAATCTTTGCATCATCTGCAAACATATCCATGAATGAATTTACAGACTCTGGTAGGTCATTTACATATACAAGGAACAAAAGTGGCCCTAAAACTGAACCCTGTTGAACTCCACTACTAACTCTTCTCCATTCAGACAGTGAGTGTCTTACTCTAACCCTCTGTTCCCTTCCTTCTAAGTAAGTTTTTATCCATTCCAAAACATTTCCACCTATTCTAGCCATTGATTGCAGCTTCCTAATAAGTCTCCCATGTGGAACAGTGTCAAACGCTTTCTGGAAGTCTAGGAATATGCAGTCTGCCCAGCCTTCTCTTTCCTGTAAGATTTAGCTTACCTCATCATAAAATTCTAATAAGTTTGTTACTGTTGATCTACCTTCTCTGAAGCCATGTTGCCTCACTGACAAAAAGTTGAAGGATTCCAAGTGAAGAGAGATATGTTTCCTTAGTAGTTTCTCCATAACTTTGCAAACTATGCTGGTCAAGGAAACTGGTCTATAGTTCAGAGCCGTATCCCTCCTTCCATTTTTGAAGATAGGTATCACATTTGCTTGTTTCCAGCATCTTGGAATCTCCCTCGACTCCAGTGACTCCTTAAATATGATACTTAGTGCCACTGATATTGTGTTTGCGCATTTTTTAAGCACATGAGGGGATATGTCATCAGGACCTGTAGCTTTATGAACATCTAAATCCACCAGCGCTTTGCATACCTCTGTGGCTGTAAGGTTGATGTTCTCTAATACCGGCCCTTGAGCTTCTATGTGTGTGTGTGATTACCTAATTGATTACCTAATTGTGTTTACGGGAAAGAGCCCAAAGCTCGTATCTTCCCGTCTCCTGATCGGTTCCATTTTAGACTTAGTGATACTTATCGTACCTGTCCTTAAAACTATGGATTGAGATAGCATTAACTACCTCCTCGCTTAGCCAATTCCAATTATCAACTACTCTTACACTGAAAAAGTATTTCCTTACATCCTGCAAAGAAGTTTCCTTACGAAGCTTCAAACTATGACCTCTAGTTCTAGAGCCAGCCATATCGAAATATCGATCCCTATCCACTCTATCATAACCATGAAGGAATTTAAAGACTGTCACCATATCCCCCCTTACTCTTCTAGCTTCGAGTGATGGCAAGTCTAATTCCCTCAGCCTCTCATCATAACCGAGATTGCGTATTTCTGGCACCAGTTTCGTGGCATGTCTTTGAACTTTTTCAAGCTTAGCTATGTGCTTTTTCAAGTGCGGATTCCAAAAGGGGGCTGCATATTCGAGTTTTGGCCTCACATAGGTTACATAAATATTTCTGAACATTTCCTTGTCCATGTGCCTGAAGGCTACCCTTACATTTGATAAGAATGCATATGCTGCCCTTACTACGCCATTTATATGTATTTCTGGAGACAAATCTGCCAGTATGTTTACTCCTAGATCTCTCTCATTTTCTGTCTCTTGAAGTTGTACTCCAGCCACCGAGTAGTCAAGCTTGGGCCTTCTTGCACTTGTACCCATTCTCATTACCTTACATTTTGAGGTATTGAATTTCATTAGCCACTTTTCTGACCACTCATGCAGATTATTTAGATCCTCCTGAAGTTCTCTACCATTGTTCTCGTTTTTTACTTTCTTCACAATCTTTGCATCATCTGCAAACATATTCATGAATGAATTTACAGACTCTGGTAGGTCATTTACATATACAAGGAACAAAAGTGGCCCTAAAACTGAACCCTGTGGAACTCCACTACTAACTCTTCTCCATTCAGACACTGAGTGTCTTACTCTAATCCTCTGTTCCCTTCCTTCTAAGTAAGTTTTTATCCATTCCAAAACATTTCCACCTATTCTAGCCATTGAGTGCAGCTTCCTAATAAGTCTCCCATGTGGAACAGTGTCAAACGCTTTCTGAAAGTCTAGGAATATGCAATCTGCCCAGCCCTCTCTTTCCTGTAAGATTTGGCTTACCTCATCATAAAATTCTAATAAGTTTGTTACTGTTGATCTACCTTCTCTGAAGCCATGTTGCCTCACTGACAAAAAGTTGAAGGATTCCAAGTGAAGAGAGATATGTTTCCTTAGTAGTTTCTCCATAACTTTGCAAACTATGCTGGTCAAGGAAACTGGTCTATAGTTCAGAGCCGTATCCCTCCTTCCCTTTTTGAAGATAGGTATCACATTTGCTTGTTTCCAGCATCTTGGAATCTCCCCCGACTCCAGTGACTCCTTAAATATGATACTTAGTGCCACTGATATTGTGTTTGCGCATTTTTTAAGCACATGAGGGGATATGTCATCAGGACCTGTAGCTTTATGAACATCTAAATCCATCAGCGCTTTGCATACCTCTGTGGCTGTAAGGTTGATGTTCTCTAATACCGGCCCTTGAGCTTCTATCACTGCAATCTGAGGGGGTGGGGTATTTTCTACTGTAAATACTGACTGAAACTCCTTGTTCAATTCTTTGCAGATCTCTTCGTCCGTCTCAGTGATGCTTCCATCCGCTCTCTTTAGCCTTAAAACCGGTTCTTTTACCTTCAGTTTTCCTCTGATAAAGCTGTGGAAAAGCTTGGGATTTTCTTTAGCCTTCCTGGTGATGTCCCTCTCATAATCTCTCTCTGCCTCTCTCCTTTTACTTAGGTAGTCATTTCTTGCTCTTTTGTAGGTTTGCCAGGCATTTATGTTTTTTCTCCTCCTATACCTTTTCCAGCATTTGTCTCTCCACTCCTTAGCTCTTTTACACCCATTATCGAACCATTTCTCTCTGGCATGAATTACACCTACTTTGGTGACAGGTATGCAGCAATCTACTATCTTCCCATATTTCTCACAAAAGATGTCATACATTTCTAGTACAGATTTGTTGTAAAATAAGGTTCTCCAGTCAATAACTGCAAAAAGCTCATTCATTTTGATGTAATCTCCTTTCGGATAGTTCCTCCTCATGTCCTCAGTGCCTCTACTCTCAGGAAGAATATCTTCAATGATATACTCCATCAACAACACACAGTGGTCACTCTTTCCAATTGGTGGTTCATACTCAATATTTTCAATATCCAACACATTATCTGTGAACACTAGATCAAGTAGTGATGGCTCATCCCCACCCCTGGCCCTTGTTGGTTCCATTACATGTTGGTGTAGGAAATTCCCTTGTACGCAATCTAGGAATCTTGCCCCGAATGAGTCCTCACCACTGTGTGGGTCAAGATTTATCCAATCTATCTCTTTATGATTAAAGTCTCCCATAATCAAAATCCTACATTTTTTCTCCCGTGCCATGTTAACAACTGAGTTTATGACTTCAATAGTACCTATATGACTTTCCTCATAAATTTCAAGCCTATTTTGGTTCCTTGGTGGGTTGTATACAACAGTTATTATAATGCTCTCTGACCCAGTATTTATGCGATCAACAAGAAATTCCCTGAACTCACTTTCTATAGCCAAGTTTATTTCTTCAACTTGAATCCTCTCACTTATGAGCAGTGCTATCCCTCCACCAGTCCTCTCAGATCTTTCAACCCTTAGTATTCTGAAGCCCTTAGGAAAAACTGTGACACTGTTTATGTCCTCACTCAACTTAGTCTCTGTAATTGCTACTATATCTGCCTTACTGTTGTGAATCCTATCTTTTAATTCTACTGCCTTACCAGCTAATCCATCAGCATTTGTGTATAACAATCTTAATGAGGCCCCATCCCCTGATCTTCTGTCATTATCTTCTTTATCTCCCCTTTGTCTGGAAGTATTCTGTAACGAAAATTTTTCTTCTCTTCTTCATTTCTCTCATCATTTAACCTTCTTGCCTCTTGCAACAAGTTTTTGATTTTTCCCATCTCTTCCTGTGTTCTGTATCGTCTAATGAACACTTCTTTGCATTCTTGAAGGTCTTTTAGACTTTTTTTTCTCAACAATATTTCCCTACATGTTTCCCCTCTCTCAAAGGTTACTTTTGTTGGTCTCGGCTTTCCTTCCCTCGAATATTTACCTAGTTGGTGTATGTTTACAATATCCTCAGGACCACATACTACTCCAAGCTTTCTTATCAGGTCTACAACCTTAGCTTTATTTTCTTCAAGTCTCCCCTGCCATGTTGGCTCCTGGGATTCACTTATGCCTGAGATTACCACTGTCTTCTCCTTATCAAGTGCCTGTCTGATGAGTGGGTTTGCCCTTTCCATCACAACGTCTTTCATTTTTTCGATTACTGTCTCTTTATAGTCAACTGTTTGTATGTTTTCCAGTGCCACCACCTTTACAGCCTCTTTTACTGCCACATTCCCCTTTAGTGCATCAGCAAAGGACGTTTTCATGGCATCATTTTCCATATTCAGCTCCTGGAACTCTTTTCTGAACTGTTCAATGTTTTCCTTAATCTGGACATTCCAAGCAGCAATCTCGTCTCTCTCAGAAGAGAGCAGTGAACTAACATCTAATTCCTTTAGGTTGTCATTCAGCTGTTTGTTTTTATCTTCTTGTTTAGAAATTCTAGATTCTAGTTGACTCTTTTCCCCTTCCAGCTTCTTTATTCTTTTTTCTAGTTCCTTTCTCTCCTGCCCTTGTGCTTTATTTGCTTCCTCCAAAGATCTTATTTGTTCTCTGAGTGTTTCATTCTCTTTCATTTCTCCATCCATATTCCGAATTTTATCATCAAGGCTTACAACCATTTCCTCTAACTTCTTGATTCTCTGTTTAAGTCCCCTGATGACTACCCCCTCTCCCGACCCATGGGTGGGAGAGGTTTGGGACAGAGATGGCCTCATTTTTATGTTCTCCCTCTCACAGAATATAGAAAGAAGACGAGAAAGAGAAAAAAAAAAGAGAAAAACTTTTAATTGAGCTTCACACAGAATTTTTATATCTCCATATAAGTGCTATTTAGTGACTCAGTTTGTCTCTTTTCTGGTAACACACATCTTAACTTAAAAACTTGACCATGGTAATTTAAGTATAAAAAGAAAAAGAAAAACAAAAGTCAAACCTGAAGGAAAATTCGAATTTGTGTTTGAGGTGGCACCCACCTGTTTCTGCTATATATTCTTCCTAACTGATAAACTGACTTGCTAACCAAGATATGTTATCACGGGATTAGACTTTACATTTAACTCAATATATATACAAAATAAAAACAATAGTAAAGGAGAAAGCTAAAAGAAAAGCAAAAAAATGAAGAAAATAAGACTGCTGTACTACTTGTGTGTGTGATTACCTAATTGTGTTTACGGGAAAGAGCCCAAAGCTCGTATCTTCCCGTCTCCTGATCGGTTCCATTTTAGACTTAGTGATACTTATCGTACCTGTCCTTAAAACTATGGATTGAGATAGCATTAACTACCTCCTCGCTTAGCCAATTCCAATTATCAACTACTCTTACACTGAAAAAGTATTTCCTTACATCCTGCAAAGAAGTTTCCTTACGAAGCTTCAAACTATGACCTCTAGTTCTAGAGCCAGCCATATCGAAATATCGATCCCTATCCACTCTATCATAACCATGAAGGAATTTAAAGACTGTCACCATATCCCCCCTTACTCTTCTAGCTTCGAGTGATGGCAAGTCTAATTCCCTCAGCCTCTCATCATAACCGAGATTGCGTATTTCTGGCACCAGTTTCGTGGCATGTCTTTGAACTTTTTCAAGCTTAGCTATGTGCTTTTTCAAGTGCGGATTCCAAAAGGGGGCTGCATATTCGAGTTTTGGCCTCACATAGGTTACATAAATATTTCTGAACATTTCCTTGTCCATGTGCCTGAAGGCTACCCTTACATTTGATAAGAATGCATATGCTGCCCTTACTACGCCATTTATATGTATTTCTGGAGACAAATCTGCCAGTATGTTTACTCCTAGATCTCTCTCATTTTCTGTCTCTTGAAGTTGTACTCCAGCCACCGAGTAGTCAAGCTTGGGCCTTCTTGCACTTGTACCCATTCTCATTACCTTACATTTTGAGGTATTGAATTTCATTAGCCACTTTTCTGACCACTCATGCAGATTATTTAGATCCTCCTGAAGTTCTCTACCATTGTTCTCGTTTTTTACTTTCTTCACAATCTTTGCATCATCTGCAAACATATTCATGAATGAATTTACAGACTCTGGTAGGTCATTTACATATACAAGGAACAAAAGTGGCCCTAAAACTGAACCCTGTGGAACTCCACTACTAACTCTTCTCCATTCAGACACTGAGTGTCTTACTCTAATCCTCTGTTCCCTTCCTTCTAAGTAAGTTTTTATCCATTCCAAAACATTTCCACCTATTCTAGCCATTGAGTGCAGCTTCCTAATAAGTCTCCCATGTGGAACAGTGTCAAACGCTTTCTGAAAGTCTAGGAATATGCAATCTGCCCAGCCCTCTCTTTCCTGTAAGATTTGGCTTACCTCATCATAAAATTCTAATAAGTTTGTTACTGTTGATCTACCTTCTCTGAAGCCATGTTGCCTCACTGACAAAAAGTTGAAGGATTCCAAGTGAAGAGAGATATGTTTCCTTAGTAGTTTCTCCATAACTTTGCAAACTATGCTGGTCAAGGAAACTGGTCTATAGTTCAGAGCCGTATCCCTCCTTCCCTTTTTGAAGATAGGTATCACATTTGCTTGTTTCCAGCATCTTGGAATCTCCCCCGACTCCAGTGACTCCTTAAATATGATACTTAGTGCCACTGATATTGTGTTTGCGCATTTTTTAAGCACATGAGGGGATATGTCATCAGGACCTGTAGCTTTATGAACATCTAAATCCATCAGCGCTTTGCATACCTCTGTGGCTGTAAGGTTGATGTTCTCTAATACCGGCCCTTGAGCTTCTATCACTGCAATCTGAGGGGGTGGGGTATTTTCTACTGTAAATACTGACTGAAACTCCTTGTTCAATTCTTTGCAGATCTCTTCGTCCGTCTCAGTGATGCTTCCATCCGCTCTCTTTAGCCTTAAAACCGGTTCTTTTACCTTCAGTTTTCCTCTGATAAAGCTGTGGAAAAGCTTGGGATTTTCTTTAGCCTTCCTGGTGATGTCCCTCTCATAATCTCTCTCTGCCTCTCTCCTTTTACTTAGGTAGTCATTTCTTGCTCTTTTGTAGGTTTGCCAGGCATTTATGTTTTTTCTCCTCCTATACCTTTTCCAGCATTTGTCTCTCCACTCCTTAGCTCTTTTACACCCATTATCGAACCATTTCTCTCTGGCATGAATTACACCTACTTTGGTGACAGGTATGCAGCAATCTACTATCTTCCCATATTTCTCACAAAAGATGTCATACATTTCTAGTACAGATTTGTTGTAAAATAAGGTTCTCCAGTCAATAACTGCAAAAAGCTCATTCATTTTGATGTAATCTCCTTTCGGATAGTTCCTCCTCATGTCCTCAGTGCCTCTACTCTCAGGAAGAATATCTTCAATGATATACTCCATCAACAACACACAGTGGTCACTCTTTCCAATTGGTGGTTCATACTCAATATTTTCAATATCCAACACATTATCTGTGAACACTAGATCAAGTAGTGATGGCTCATCCCCACCCCTGGCCCTTGTTGGTTCCATTACATGTTGGTGTAGGAAATTCCCTTGTACGCAATCTAGGAATCTTGCCCCGAATGAGTCCTCACCACTGTGTGGGTCAAGATTTATCCAATCTATCTCTTTATGATTAAAGTCTCCCATAATCAAAATCCTACATTTTTTCTCCCGTGCCATGTTAACAACTGAGTTTATGACTTCAATAGTACCTATATGACTTTCCTCATAAATTTCAAGCCTATTTTGGTTCCTTGGTGGGTTGTATACAACAGTTATTATAATGCTCTCTGACCCAGTATTTATGCGATCAACAAGAAATTCCCTGAACTCACTTTCTATAGCCAAGTTTATTTCTTCAACTTGAATCCTCTCACTTATGAGCAGTGCTATCCCTCCACCAGTCCTCTCAGATCTTTCAACCCTTAGTATTCTGAAGCCCTTAGGAAAAACTGTGACACTGTTTATGTCCTCACTCAACTTAGTCTCTGTAATTGCTACTATATCTGCCTTACTGTTGTGAATCCTATCTTTTAATTCTACTGCCTTACCAGCTAATCCATCAGCATTTGTGTATAACAATCTTAATGAGGCCCCATCCCCTGATCTTCTGTCATTATCTTCTTTATCTCCCCTTTGTCTGGAAGTATTCTGTAACGAAAATTTTTCTTCTCTTCTTCATTTCTCTCATCATTTAACCTTCTTGCCTCTTGCAACAAGTTTTTGATTTTTCCCATCTCTTCCTGTGTTCTGTATCGTCTAATGAACACTTCTTTGCATTCTTGAAGGTCTTTTAGACTTTTTTTTCTCAACAATATTTCCCTACA